>PVHY01013058.1:0-42498 GCA_004024945.1 Uropsilus gracilis | reverse complement strand
CATTTTTTCTTATTCGTTTGTTTGTTTTTCCCTATATCCATCATATAAGTGAGATCATCCTGTACTTCTCTTTTTCTTTTTGACTTATTTCTGCTAATATGAGTCATTCTAGTTCCATCCAGGTTGCTGCAAATGACATGTGTTTGTCCTCCTTGATGGATGCATAGTATTCCATTGTGTATATGTACCACATTTTTTTAGCCAATCATCTGTTTTGGGGCATTTGGTTTGTTTCTAATTCTTTGCAACTGTTAACAGGGCTGCAATGAACATGCACGTACATGTGTCCTTTTGAATTAATGTTTTCATGTCCTCTGGGTAGATTCCTAGTAGTGGAATTGCTGGGTCGAATGGTAAGTCCACTTTCAATGGTTTGAGGGTCCTCCACACAGTCTTCCATAGTGGCTGGACCACTTTGCATTCCCACCAGCAGTGTAAGAGAGTACCTTTTTCTCCACATCCGTGCCAACATTTGTTGTTGTTTATTTTATTTATATGGGCCATTCTTACTGGTGTAAGATGGTATCTCAGTGTGGTTTTAACAAATTGGATGACTTTAAATAGAAATTTATTGCTTGAAATTTCTGGAGATTAGAGATCTGAAATCAAGGTGTCAGTAGGGCCAGGCTCCTGGTGATGCCACTAGAACAGAAGTTGCCACAATCCTTTCATTTTTTGACCTGTAAATTCTTTATTCCAATATCCATCTCCATTTTCCCAATGCCTCCTCCCCATGGCTTGATGTGACTATGTCTCAGTTTTCCTATACTTCCCCCTAGTCATATTGAGATCCCTCTTTCAAGAATATTAGTCTTAATAGGTAGGTCCAGTATGACCCCAAATTGATAACCCCTATAAAGAACCCAAATGAGATCACATGTACTGGTGCTAGATTACGACATCATTTAAGGATACCCAGGTCAACCTACAACAGAGGTCACTAGTAATGCTGAAAGTGTTTTTTTGTGACAAGATAAGGGGAAATGATCAGAATGTGTTAAGACAGCATTGAAAGGTGGGAAGTTGGAGCAAGCATAAGACAACTCTTTCAAGAAATTTGGGGGCTGGGGCACTAGAACTCTAGACCAGGGTCAGAAAACTTCTCCATGTCACCTTGAGTAAACCACTTATCTCTTGAGCTATGGCTTGTCATTTGGGTAATGACGGTCCCTACATAGCCCACCTTTAGAGTTACTTAGAGCTTTTATGAGGGATAAAAGTGATAAAGTACAGGGAGAATGGTAGATTCCAAAAATAATGAGATGGTGATTTTGACTATGGCATTTTTAGGGAACACTCTTACACATATTTGTATAAGAACATGAGGCAGGCACCCCAATGGAACAATTGTTTTTGGGGTGTCAGTCAGATACATGGAGACTTGGCCAACTGTTGTCTTCAGTTCTGTATGTGTCACTGGGACAGGTCTCTGGAGACAAGCCCCGAGACTGTGGCTTGATGAGAAGGGGACACTTTGCCACAGGGGTTGGGGAAACTGACTGGGGGAGAGGTGGCTTGCAGAGGTGCAGCCGAGGAAGCCGAGGGCAGGCCTGCGCAGTAAGCACAGACTCCCTACAGAGCCGTGGGAAACAGCGGCACCGGGAGTTGGGCAGGCAGATGGTCAGCTGCTGCAGGCTCTGTGAAGAAGGGCAGACTTTCCCCCCAAGTGAGGGAGAGAAGAGGCTGGTTGGCTGCAGGGGCTCAGTTGCCAGAATGATTAATTCACTCCTTGCTGCATTCACCAGTTGTCAGGGCCCAGGGCCTGGGTTAGTGGTTGTGGAGGGGCCAGGACTGAGCGGCTGCAGCAGGCAGCCTGGAAAGCAGAACCCTGGGGTGGACCCCTGGCCTGTTTGGGGTAGACATGCGAAGCAGGGTGCCTTAACAGGAAGAGAAACTTCCATTAAGCAACTCTTCTGTGCCTAGGAACTAACAGGGATCTCTGTTTGGATTCAGTAAATTTGAGGTGGTGCATGAGGTTCTGCATTTCTAAAACATTCCCAGTGCTGCTGATGCTGATGCACAGGTCACACACAACGGCAACATTCGAGAAGAGGGGACTCTCATGGCATTTGGTAGCAGGAACTGCAGCAGAATCTCTGCAACTGGGAATCAGCAAGCTGTGGGAAGTGACCCTTTTCTAGAGCCATGCGATCTCTGGCCTGCATGTACCTTCTCCTCCTGGCAGGCAGCTTCTGCAGGAAGAGGAGTTGCCTGGGCTAGGCTGGTGTTACCAAGGACTCTGATCCTAAACCTGGGACATCAGTGCCCACCAGGTATAGCATTTTTGTCTTTCAGACTCTCTCTCATGACTGACGATCGGCTTGGCTGGTCAATGTCCCCACTTGGTCCCAGCAGCTGTGCTAAGGGCCAGCAAGCAGGGCTGCTCAGGCGACCTTTCAAATGAGATTACAGGACATCTTCAAATGCGGGCCTCCAGGGCTCAGGAAGAGCAAATGAGAGAAATGTGGTCGTGATGGACTGACTGTTTTAAACAGGCATGATCAGAACCTCAGAAAACAATTAGTTTCAGCATATATTATAGCTGCTTTCCAAAATGCAAATTTATTTTGAATTATTTCTGGAACTCAATGGGTGGGCACCACTATCTTTTTCTTAGGTTTCTGAAAGGGTTGGCATGAGTCCCAAGTCTGCCTCCAAGAGAAATGCCCAGGTGGAAGGTAGAGATGCAGGTCCTGTAGCTTGGAGACAGGTGAGTAGAGGCAGGGCAGTGCTGAGAGTGCTATTTGTTCCTTGGTTCCTCTGTCCCCATGTTAGCTTGGCTATGAAGGGGTGCTGCAGTCTGGGGAAGCCGAGGAACGATGCCCCTGCCCCTGGGTCCTCTGGACAGGGGGGTGACTCAGTTTCTTTTTTTAAATAATAATAACATAATTTTATGCATTTATGCATCATTTTATACATTTTGCATTTTATGTGTGTGTTTATGTGTTTAACATCATTATATATAGTGAAGTTCTTCCACCACAATATCACCTGTGAACCATCATCCTGATCTCTTGTGTTCATTCCTCCCCTGGGATGATTCAGTTTCAGTAACAATAGTTAGGTCCGGACATGGGGAAGAGTGAGTGACAGTCCATAACACCTTGGACTAGTCAACCCAGAAATGTGCAGGTAAGGTAGCAAGATGCAGACTTGACCTGCCAAGGTTAAATGCCCTGTGAGTGGCTGAGCGGCCAAGAATGCCAGCCCATGTCTTGTTACCCAGCCCCAAGCACTTCTGCAAATGAAGGGACTCTTAAGAATACACAATGCTTTCAAGCTTTTTGTTCACACAGAAGTAAGTTTGCAAAGCACTTGTGGAGGACTCTCTGAAGAAGGGCAAACAGTCCCCAAGGGGGAGGAGTTCGTTGCTGCTGGAGCTCAGTTGCCAGCAATTATTAATTCACTCCTGCTAGAGCTGTCTTGGGGGCCTCCTGCGCACAATAACATTAGGAGTGTTGGCAGCTGCACAGGGAGAAACCCTGCTTCCTCTTGGAGGGAGGAAGGTGCAACTCCTCCTGGCAAGGTTGTTCTCCTCCCAGCTCCCGCTCTGGGGAGGAACAGTCACTGCTTGTGGGCCTGGGAGAGGCTGCTGAAGATTCAGTGTTCCCTGGTATGGCAGCAGATCTGGAGAAAGGAAGCTAGGCCAGGAGACTGGAACTTGTGCTAATCAGGCCTGAGGATGGTTCAAGGAGTGACTAGACTCTGTCTTATGCCCCCTCACCCATCAGTGTACCCAGAGTCTTATACCTAGGAAAAGTAAAGAGAAATCCTCAGGAGAAGTGTTATCTTATCTCGTCAATGCTGAGCTTGTTCTGGAGTGTGTGTGTGTGTGTGTGTGTGTGTTGCATGCGCTGTAAGACCTTTTCACTTGAACATTTTCTTGCTAAAATAACCCATGTGTCATAATGCCTGTGGGTCAGAGAGGTTTATCAGAAAGAAAACTTGGTGGCTTATGAAGCAAGGAAAGTGGGTTAATAGCCATTAACCCAGGCTTAGGCCTGAAAGCAGCTAAGCATATCTTCTTGGGCCTGGAGATCTTCAGAACTCTTTTTCCTAAGAGTCTGGCCAGGTAGGGCTGCTGTACTGTTGTTCAGGCTGTGCACTGCACAATTCCAGATCCTGCCATTATCCCATGAACGTGAAGTTCACCATAGCACCTTGAATAGCTCTCCCTACTTACTTTGCAAGACTTACTAAGAGATGACCTAGGACAGTTTATAGTGAAACTTAGAGTCTTCCCCTCCCTTCTCATGTTCCTGTGGCTGCCTAGCCAAGACTGTCAATCCCCCAGTTAGAAACTTTTTCTTTTCTCTGTGGCACCTCACCTCCTGCCTTCATTCCCTGAACATAACTGACTGTCACAGAGGAAACCAATCTGACAAGTGAATGTGCTGAGGCAAACATGAGGTAACAGAGTCAGAGAGCTGGAAGGGACCAGGAAAGTCATTACTATTCCTGTACCAATGGATTTTGGCTTATTTCTAAATTCAAATGTGAAGGCCCTTAGTCCACGTGTGTATTTCCCTGTTCTGCACAGGCCCACCACTCTTTATGCCAGTGCTGGCTGCTTATGTCAATGCTGTTACTTGCCTGCCTGGGGACACGTGTGACGTAGGAGTTTAGGAGCCCCCAACCAATCTGCTCACTTTAAATATTAGGAAACTGAGTCTCAAGGAGACAGTTGACTTGCTGGGCTTTCTTATGATTTTCACTCTCCAAAGAATAGTGCCTTTTAAGGGGTGGAGCTGAAGAGAAAAACAAATCCCAAGTGGGGAAGGAATCAGCCTATCGCAGTCTGTGTTCCTCATCATGAACTAACCCTGTGACTCTGGGCAAGGAAAATAATGCATGCTGTCCACCAATTTACTCATCTGATGGAGGTATTAACCCTGTCCATTAAATGAGCAACTGTGCTCAAAACTCTTAAAAGCTGCCAAGAGTGGAGGGTAACCTCCATCCATTATATTTTATTACTTATTGTTATTCTCCTCGATTGAACATCACTGTCACAGAAGGAACAATATCTTGCAAAGGTGAGTGCTTTGGAGACAGCCAGATCTGGCTTTAGGTTTTGCCTGTACAGCACCTTGCTGCATCATGGTGGGCAAGATGCTTGACTGCCCAATGCCCCAGTTTCTCCTCCATACAGCAGTGCCACGGATGTTGTAACGTTCCAAAAAAATAGAAATGGTGTATCTTAACCCCTGACCCATGGTGAGAAAGTAGCTACAATTACTAGATCTGCTGTACATGTCTGTGCAAGTGCAGTTGCCTGCCAGCAGTTTGGGATCGCAAGAATAGGGTGCTTGCCAGAGGGTAATGTAAGTTCAGCAGTGATTGGGTGCTTACTTAGAGTTCCTGAGCCTGAAAGAAGTCAGACTTGGTGGGGATGGGGGTACACAAAGTCAGCTAAAAGTAAAGACCACAGCTTAAAAGTTAGAATGGTTTGCTGAGGGACCAGAGAGAGAAGGAAATACCTATGTCCCTTTGAGCTATGCCCTTGGGAGACAGACTTGAGAAGTTCAGGATTGTCAGTGGGAAGGTGAAATCCATTACTGCTCTCCACAATGGGCCTTGTTATTTATATGTCATGTTGTTTGTTTATTGAATAGGTATTTGACAGAAGTATACTCAGCAGAGCACATCAGTGGGGATGGTTTTTTACCAGCAAATAAATTAGAATCATGGAGTTAGCTAAGGCATAACTAAGTACATGGCATAAATATGTCATTTGGCCATTATGAATTCATTCATGTATAGGGATCCTTAATGCATCTCTATCAAAACTTAAAAGGAAATATTCTTTTTCTATCAGGTCAGCATTTTGATTACAGGCAGCAATAGAAACAGTGCACCCTCACCAGCTAGTGAAGCTGGTGCCCAGTTTGTGACTCTCAGCAAAAGGAGCTGAACCCTGCCTGCCCAGGGAAGCATCTGCCCTTTCCCTTTCCTTCCTCCCATGGCTCTGCTTCTCTCTCCCACATGTAGGAAGAAGCAGGCAGACTGCAAGGCAGGGGGGCGGATATAGCTCTAGGGCTTGGCCAACGCATGGCATGCTCGCAGGGAACAAGGGGCTGGGACTGCTGGAGGCCCACAGCAAGGCTGAGGCAAAGATTTCCAAAGTGCCCTTGATGGACACTTCAATCCCCCACTCCCTGCTGAGACATCTTTTTCTGAGTCTTGCTGTGGAAAAGACAGTTGCCCCTCCCACTGCACTTTGCCTATTTCTTCTTCCCTCCTGAGGAAGAAAGGAAGAAAAAGAGCATAAGAAAGCCAAGAAAGAGACTGTCACAGTGGCCATTTCTCAGCTATCAATCACTTGTAGGGGGTGAGGAGGTAAGTCGGGAGAAACCAAGAGGGCTGGAGGAAGTTCCTGAGCTGTTTGTCGAAGAGTTGAGGAGTTTCTATTTGCATTCAAGTATTATTAATGCAACTAGAAAGGGCTGTTTCACAAACTTTGTTAGAAATAATTTGCACCCTGGACGCAGCTTCCTATACAGTGTTCCCCTTCACCTTCTAACCCCTTCTAGCCCCCCACACATCCAGAGTTGTGTATCCTGTCACTGGCAACCCAGGGAGCCCAGGATTATTATTTTTTTCTTTATCCATTTGAAGCCATTGTATGAAGGCAACACCAGTTGCCCCTGCGGTCAGCGTGGGGGTTTTCAGAGAATGCCTCTTAAAGGCCCCAGGATGGAAGATGCAACTTGGCTCTTTGAACTGGAGGTTCTTAGGGCTCCTTGCCCCCCTTTTCACTTACAGGTAATGTAAGCAGTTGAAGGCGCCCAGGAAAATAAAGCATCTCTAATCAATATCTATTAGTCAAGTTCTTCCTTGATATGTAGAAAAAAGAAAGATGTGGTAGATATTCAAGTAATGAAACCTGTTATTTAAAATAAAGAATAAAGGAAAGAAAGCAAAATGCCCTTTTATAGTTATAAAGGTTTGGCTGGGAACCAGGGCTTGCTGAGTGAGGGAAGGCAGAGCATCGGGGCATAGTAAGAGCTTGAGGTTGCCCAGCCTGCTCGTCGCCAGCCTTCCTCATTAGACTGTGAGTGAGCGCTCTCTCAGTGGGATGACTGGACCTGTCTTATTTTTGATGTTGAGTGTAGTCAATAGATTATTTTTCATATCTGGTATTTATAGGGACATATGCTATGGACTCATTGACAAGATTTTGAGATCACTGAATGGAATTTAACCTTAGAAATTCAGCAGAGTTAGTGGTGGAAGAGGATGAAACCCAATGAGACAGGTGATGCCCAGTAGACACTGTATCCCTTGTGTAGACACCAATTGTATAGACACCAATCTCTTCCCTTCCTCCTGTATGTTAAGTCACCAGGACAGGTACGACTATGCAGTAGCCCCTGGGAAATATAGGAAACTGGCACTCGTGGGTGTCAGGATTGTGTGTGCTCAGAGGAAAAATGACGGGTGCAAGTGTGTTATTTTCAGAAAAGAAAACAAAAAATGAAAATGGTGGTGACTTTTGTCATCCCTGTTTTTGAGTGGAAAAACCAGGGGCTGAATTCTCCTTTTCTGACATTCTGGGGAATGTAAAATGAATGGTGGACTCCCTATTAGGACCAGGAAATTGCAGGTTAGCTGACATGTCAATAAACAATAAAGTATTGGTGAAGCACCTTGGTCTCCCTTTCAGGCTCACTTCTTGTAACAGAACCTGAGGTTCTTTGGTGTCACCGTGGGGGCAGGTCAGGTATGGGGAGGGGTATGGGGTATCAGATGGGTGGTTCAGCTGGCATAAAAAAAGAGTCTGGTTGAGAAGGGCAATAAGTGTCAGAGAAGGGAGGTGTGCATGCCTGCATGGGTTACCTGTGTGGTCACAGAATCCTGTTGTGGGTGGACTACATAAAGGTATCAAGTCGGGGTGAGTAGCAGCTGAGATCCAGTTTGTGCTGCTTGTCCCTGGTGGGAAGTGGAAATAGGGAAGCAATGCCCTTTCTAATGTGCATCTGAAGTCTCTTAGAAGCTACAGCCTCCTACTGTCAAGTGATGGTGGGGAATTGAAGGAGTGTAGCAGTGTGTCCAGTCAAGGATTTCTGAGTGAACTCCAGAGCCAGCAGTTCATGTGCTCCTCTCCAGCTTTTCAGACTTGCACCCACTGCAAAAACCTCCATCTCCCCTCGGGCTCCAAAACCTCTGTGGTTTCACATTTTGGGTCTAGAAGGAAGAGGGCTGAGACAGGCAAGAGATTTCAGCAGGGACTGCTGGGTGTGTGTGTGTGTGTGTGTGTGAGAGAGAGAGAGAGAGAGAGAGAAAGAGAGATAGACAGATAGACAGACAGACAGAGGAGATGAAGAGAGAGATAGCTAGCTGCTGGCTTGAGAGAGAAAAGTTGGTTTTCAATTCAAATTTCTACCTGTGGTTACAGGGAATTTCATTTTGGGGGCTGGGGGTGGCTGTGAGCAATGATGTTTGCAAATTGCCATGGATCCAATTCTAGTGTAAGCCATTGAGCCTCTGCAGGGGTTTCTCCTGCAGTTAGATTGATCCATTGACCTCATAGAGCTTTGTGACACAGAGAGTAAGCTGTGAAGCGAGACTAGGACAAAAGTGACCCAAGCAGGTCTTGCTGACGGGGGACTGTGCCGTGACTCGTGACTCGGTGGAGGGGCTCGAGAAGAGAGCAGGGCCCAGCCGAGCTGCAATCCTTTACAACCTGCAGGCACAAAACCTCTTAAATCATCATTGAAAAGTCATTAGAAATCTGGCAGAAGAGCAGGGTGCAGATTGCCAAGAGAGGACACAAAACACCATTTTCTCTCCACAATACCTGTAATGAACTGGAAGGGCTGGGGTGGAGCTGAAAAACAGATTTCCTGCCATAACTAAAGTCTCTTTTCAGCCTGGTTTGCCACAGTTTTACAATGTGTTAGAATTTACATTCACGTGTTTGTTAACCATTCTTCAATGCAATGAAACGTTTTTATCTGTCTGACCTCAACCTTTGCCATATGGCACCACAAACTGGAGCTGAAGTCAGACGGTGGGAGTGGGAGGGAAGGGGTCTGGGGGGCAACCAGAGGTCAGTGGGGGTGGGCGGCACGTTCAGACCAGTCCTCAAAGGGACGCAGTGACCTGAGTACTGTCCATGATGCTGCAGAGACTGTTCCCACAAATTCATGTAAAAGGGAAAAAGACCCTTGTGTGAACCTGTGTCCTTTGTATTTGTTAAGTCCCTTGTCAAGATTGGTGCTAATTTTCAATTTTTTTTTATTGGCAAAGTTAGGGGATTTTGTGGTCATGGGCAGCAGATGCTAATATTGACCATTTTATAGGACCAGAATTCTTGGTGGGTGAGTTCTCTGAGGATGGGACCATCATTAATTTGGAGTTCAGGAGAGTCTTCCACTCTCTGGGGCTTAGTATGTATTAACTTTCCAGAACAATAAGAACACTGAGACAGGTGAGAAGACATGAACACCTAGTCATAAAGTGAGTCATGGTTATGGAATACACTAGATGTGACTGTAGTTCACACAGTGAATTGTGAAGGTTGCTAAGAGGATGCATCTTTAAAGTTCACATCGCAAGAAAAAAATTTTTCATAATTATTTATGGTGACAGATTTTTAACTAGACATACATAGTGACCATTTTGCAATGTATACGAATATGGAATCATGGTGTTGTATACCTGAAACTGATGTCATGTTAATGTCATTTTATTTCAAAACAATAACCCCAAGCATTTCAAGGCAGGATCAGCTCTGCCTATTTTGAGGAGGGAGGAGAAAACTTGGGGGTGTAATGGGGGCCATACTAAGAAGTTAACCCAGATTTATTGTCCTTGATAGAGGACATGAAGATATGAAAAATCACACATTTCCTTCAGTTTGAATTATTAGGAAAGAGAGATAATGGTTATTTGACTGTTTGAGACTAGGGGAGCAGTGATTTTAGATATGCTCTACAAATTGTTGCTTCATTATTACAAAGCCACCAGGATAAGTGGGAGGAAAACTTTGGTTAATGCTAGTGTGGATGTCCTATGAAAGACACCCAGCAGAGTTCTAAAGAGATACAGCCTTTCCTGTCCTCCCCTTTGGTAGACTGGAGTGCAGTCAGATGTTCCCAGGTAGATTTTTCATTATTTCCAAATAATAAATCTGCTATGAGAGACAGGCATATAGATCCTTTAGCCTCTCTCTGAGTTCTTTTCCTCTGCTGATATTTTTTGGACTTTGTTATCTGTATGGCAGTACCATCCCTTAGTTTATTAGCGTATGAGGGTTTAGATTAACTGACCTTTGCAAGTAACCCCCAGGCTTAAGAAAGACACACCCAATAAGAAGATTGTGGGTACCTGTGATATCCATCCATCAACAAGAAGGGATGCTACTTATGCCATGGGGCCGATGCACGGTAATACTGAATGTTGCTAAGAAGCTCTGACTTTACACTTGGTGATATACCCTGGCTTCCTCTGACTTGACTCAAGTATGAGCCATCCTGTTTTCCACAGTCTGGAATATTTTGTGGGATACTGTGTCAGTGTGTGATCTTTCCCTGTGTTCCCAGGGGTATGTTCATGAATAATCTAGTCAGCAAGTTTATATTGCCTACCTACTGTATGTGCTACCCCAGTGACTTCTCTTCTGTGTTATGCTGGACCCGTAAATCTCCAGAAAATACCCATTATGTCTTGCCCTCTGAGAACTGACATCCTCAGAAATTCCCTATGTGGGTAGGGAACCTGGCCACTTTGCGCTCATCCATCAGTTCCACGCATTTGTTTTAAAAACTGTCCTGATTCCATTTTTCCCAAACATGTTCCCTCACTCTGGTTTGACTGAAGTGAACACAGCTCTCATGGCTTCCAATTTGAATCTAACATCTTATGTGGAACTTTCATTAGCTCCCAGCAGGAGCATTGCCTGCAGCTTTTTTCTCTCCCTTTCCAAACTTGGCTCTGCAAACCTCCTTTTCCTTAATTGATCAATTTTCTTGTTCAGAAATAGACATAATCAGATATATTGTCAGTAGCCTCTCTGAGAAAGCATTAGCTCCGTCTGCTTAGACAGGCATTAGGTTTCACACCCCCCAGGGTTGTTTCTCTTTCTCAAGAAAAATTAAATGACTAAGTAAGAGGGTGCTAAAACAAAGTTGTATTACTGCTTGGCATTTAATTGAGAAACTTGCTAATGTGTCCTTTGAACTCTTGGTTTCCCCTTTCCCTGAGGAATTGTTGATACTTTGCTTTAATGGCAGCATAAAAATCTCAGTTTGACTCCCGGTGGCATTATTTGGGCTTTAAGAATGCAAATTGTTGTGTTTACTGCATTCATTGGTCTAGTGATTCTGACAGCCACCACATCTTAGTAACTGCTCAGAGAAAGCTCCTAATTTGGAGAGCTTCTCAGCTCTTTGGACCTTGCAGAGTTTACCTGGTGCTGAGTAGGGACAATTCCCACCATTTCATGAGGGCGATTAGCAGTGGAAATCCATTGTTGCAAAGAAAAAGGGTGGTGGAGTGCAACTAGGGTGACTTTCACCCTAGTCAGAGTGAAATCTATCCCCTGCACAAAGAATTATGGTTGTGGAGTGTGGGTGGGCTCTGGGTTAAGAACCTGAGTTTGAATCTACTCTTCTGCTTACTCAGCTTTATGATGAATTGTGGCAGTTCCTCATCCTCAGTTTTTGCACTTTGAAATGTCAGCAGTGGATAGAAATCTTTGTTCATAACTCACTTGTACAAAAGATAACCTTCTCAAAACTTTCCAGTAACAGTTTTATTCTGGGGTCCTATTCTACTGAGATGATCGTTAGCTAATCCCAGTCAAATTTGGAAGTATTCTCACTTTTCCTTGCCTGTAGTGTCAGAGTTTGGGGGAGAGTCCATCTTGCCCAGGCCATCTCTCGGCAAATATCTAGTTTCCCTCTGGATCTTGGGCATCCATTGACCCTAGTTGTCTTGGAACTGTTCTGTGCTCTTCACTCTGTAGAATGACCAGGTAATCTGCTGTTCTTACCTTCCCCGTTAGATGGGACCCGTGGGGTGTGGGGTGTTTACTGGTTACCAGTAACATTGGGGCAAAGAATCTCTGTCATGCGGCTCAGGCAGTAGCCCCATGTCTACTCGCTATATATTTCTCTCTGGGGCTCTGCTGGTGAGTATGTACAAAACTTCCCTTGCTGAGACCCAACAAAATCCTCACGTCATCCCTCTCTTTTCTTCTTTCTCCCTAGTGAGAGTGAACATCTCTGGTCTCTAGGGAAAGCTCTCTTCTTAAACGTCATTGCACTCAACCACTTAACCTATGCCCAAGGTCCTTCTGAGTCTTGTTAAGAACACTGCATTCTTAAAATGGGCTACCATATTATTCCATCCTTTTTTCTTCTTTCTACCCCCTAATGTGGTGTATGTTGACTGGTACTTGAATTGGGAGCAAGAAAAGGTTTGTGAAAAGAGGGAGTTATCGAAAGAAAATGGAAAACTAGTGATTCCAAATATGACCCTGCCGCATGGGACAGTGATACACTCCCTGTAGCCTTGATGCAGAGCTCAGATGTCCATGTCATGAGTTCAGTTTTGAGATTCTTGAATGAATAGGTTGATACTGCAATCTGTGCCATCTCAACTCTCCCCACTTTCTCAGGGCTATGAGGGAGGAAGGCTTGGTTTGGCATGCCTTCTGCTGAACCTGTTTTCCCTTTTGTTTTCTTTTTCTTTGTATTCTTTTGTTTCCTCATTTGGGTTACAATGAGGGAATTATCTAAAAATACTTCTTTTACTTCCTTTTCCTAGTCACATCTCTAAATGTAATCAGTTGCCAAATCTTGATTATTCTGTTTTCAGTTCCCATTATTGTTCTCTTGTCTCCTCCCTCATCTCCCTCTCTATCCTCCCTCCTCTTCTTCCTCAGTGTATGCCCCATCAAGTCCCAGTGCTGGTCTCTGACTTGTTCACCTCCTGGAGATGACCTGGCATCTGGTCATCTTTTAGAAGATAGAGGGCAAGCTTCCTATGCTCCCTAAATTTGCTCTGTGTCCTCCCCTGAAATGCCTTTCTCTTCCCTGTTCCTTCTTACCTCTCCATTTTCTCAGAGCAGACATACCCACATTCTTTCCCAACTTTTCTTCTTCCTGGGCTCCTCACCTCTGCTATCCCCCTCCCTTCATACCTAGGATTGCCTGGTAAAATATGGAAATGCAATTAAATTGGAATTTCAGATAAACATTGAACATTAGTACAGCCATGTCCTAAATATTGCACGTGGCATACTTACACTCAAATATTATTCACCATTTATCTGAAATTCAAATTTAACCGAGTACCCTGTAGTTTTATTTGCTATATCTGGCAGCCCTACTCCTATTTCCTTAAAACTTTTTTTTCTCCCCTCTGCTGGGTTCTGCCACTCAGTTTAAAAATCTTCTCAAGCTGCTCCCACTAAAAAAGCTTTTGGACACAGCAAATCATTCTTTGATTTCTATTCTCCTTCAAGTTAGTACCCCAATCCATGTTTTGCTTCTATTTCAGCTTCCTTACTTGCCTTTTATTCGTTAGGTCTTTGCAGTATGATTCCAGTTGTGTCATTCAACAGTGTTCTTAAATATTGCAAATGCTTTCTAAATTCCCTCTTGAACAATTTTCATTATCCAATTAGACTTTTCATCTGGGTGTCCCGCAGATATTTCCCCTTACACACTCCGTGCTCCCAAATGTTCGACAGTTAACTTTTAATTGCCCTCTTGTAATTTATCCTTCTTTCTGTTCTAATTGTTGTCATTTAAAAGCATCGACATAGATCTAGTTGCCTAGGCTGGAAACCATGGAGTTACATTCACCCTTATTTATCATCCCAATTTAATTGGTTATCAGGTTTTATTGCTCTGTCTCTGGGATAAACCTTTTTCACTTTTTTCTTCTTTACCTCACTATCTCCCCACATGTATTTTATCTATAATTTCTCATTTGAATTAGTAACATTTTGGGGTCAAAAGGAATGCAACATTTTGTGAGGTCAAATTAGCCTCAAGGATTGTGCAAAGTGTAACTCCTTTTGGTAAGGGATGATATTATTAAAGAATGCCCAAACTGCCATTCTGAAAATCTGCTTTGGCAATCGAATTGGTTAAACTCATTTCAGACGAGATCGGGTGCATTCAGGTGGTATGGCCGTAGACTGGTTAAACTAATTTCAGTGTTTCAATTGCATTACTAGGAGAGTTGAAATTTATTTCTTCAGATTTTTTGAGAAGTCACAACTGGATCTAAATCTCAAATTAAAACCACTCATTGTTTCTCATCGCCATGGGTTGAAATCTAAAAATCATTGACGTTTAATGCTTTTTAAAAAACCCGATTCCCAAATATTTTTCAAGTTTTATTTCTTTTTATCAATCCTCTCCCCTCACACCCACAAGTACTTCATGGACGACAAAGGAACAAGAGCTAGAGTGGTCAAGAATGTACCTTTGTGTCTCCCACCACTGTGGCCTTAGCTCTGCTCTTAACGAGCAGAAGAGTAATGGATAAGGGAAAGAGGAGTGGGAGTGAACTTTTTGGAGGAGAGAAGACCATGAGGGTCAAGAAATAGCAGTTGGCTAGTAGGTGGTGGGTTAGAGGTGTGCTTGGGTCTTGAAGTTCAACTACCCATCTTCGACAATGCTATCCATCCATGGAATCTGTGAAATAAAATTAAATAATCTAGGAAGATTTTAAAGAATCACATGTATGGTTAGACATGTTGGTAATGTCTTTACTAATATGCCTGGGTAAGAGAGGAAATAATTTTCTTGAGGTCACAATAGTAACCTCTTCACCAGCAATTTTAAGGCACTTTTTGGCTGGCTAGAACATGTATTTTCTGAACTTCCAAACGCTGGCAATGATTTGCTGACTTTCCTCCACTTTCAGCCTACGTGTTATTACTGGATACTTTCTCTGCACAGCCCTGGCTCTCAGATCTCACCCTGAGCCACGCCCCTCCGTGCTGGTCCGTGGACAGCTCCCGTCTTATTTCAGCACCACCAGTAGAGGGCAGCTCCTACATTGTCCCTGCTGCTCCCTCTAGTGGCCACTTGGGTGTTGCACAACTGTCAAGGTGCAGCAACCTGTGCAGTCCTACAATTTCAAAACGTGTTAACTGTGCCATCTATACCCTCTTTCTGGGGGCAAGGCTCTTGTTCCATGTATAGCTCAGGCAGGGTTTGACTCCATTGTAAAGGGTGCTTGCTAATAACTCTCAATCTTTTCTCTCTTGTCTTAGGGCACAGTTATTTGTGCACTGAGTCCCTTCCATATCCATTGTTCCCTAAAAGATATACATGAATTTAACTCTAATAGAGTGATGCCCAGTTCTCTGTGTTATTTAAAATCTGGGTGACAAGCTCACCAACTGGTATTATGGTATTACATATTTGCATTAATTGCAAGGGGGGGCACGTAGAAGTTCCAAGTGGTGGGATTGTAGATAAGAGTTCAGATTTATGAACATAAAGAGCAGTGTGGAGATGCTGTCTAGTAGTAACCTTTCTATTCCGAGGCTGCTCCAATTTTCAGATTGACTGAAACTCACAGTTTGTGCTCATTTTACTTAGGAAGAGGGGAAGCAACCCCGAGAGACCGAGGGAATCTTTCTAAAACCCTAGCCTCACTGTAGCACAGCCTGTGCTCAAACTGTCAGTCTGAAGCCCAGGTTGTCATTTTCCCCCTGCCGCCTCCCTCCCCAGAGCCCGATGGAGTCTCCTTGAGGCAGCTGAAGGAGTGACAGATAGACACGTTGGATAGCGGGGCCATTTAAGACAGCCACGTGAGGTGTGGAAAATGTGATTTATAGGTATTTTTTTCCCCAGAGGAAAATGGATTTCATTATTTTCCACCTCAGGTAAGGGGTAACCCTCTGGTCTTGACCTTGGGAGGTTGTGCGGCTATAATAGTGCTGGCTGAAATGCTGATATAGAGTAAAACCTCATTAAATCAATATTGGTTATTCAAAATCATGCTTGATTGGAAGCAACTGCTTTCCCTCAGCTGCCTGATGTCCCACTGTTCCTTAAGCAAAAATATTATCTACTCTAAAGTGGGTTAAGCTGGTGAAGTTTTCCTGGTCCTTGGAGTTTCAAATTAATAAGGTTTTATTATTTTTCAAATAGAAGACAGTTCTGAAACACCAAGTCTGATATTGATTTTAATCTACCGTTGTCACATGTAACTTTATTAGCAAAAAATCTTGTCTGTTTCAGTAAAAGAAGTCATGCATTTTCTTTTCACATTTACACAGGTGTATAGCCTGTTTGCTTATTGGAATAAATAAACTTATGCATCCCTAGGATAATAGAAGTTATGTAAATATACAGCAACGTCTAATTATCCATGGCAACAGACAATTGGAATACAGATGGATGAGAACCATTGTCAATCTAAAGGCTTTTTTAGGCACAGGAAGGCCAGGCTGAAAAAGGAGGAGAATGTGGGAGGTCACAAGTGACCTTGGACAATTTTATCTTCTATTTGCTTCCACCAATCCAAGCCAATGGCAGCAGACCTTAGCACAGGTCACTTGGTTTTTAATAAAGGGACTCAAGCTGCCTCTGAAGAGGACCTGCTTAAACCACAAATAAATAAGCAACGGTTGTATGTTTATTGTCACCATCACTGCAGAAATTTCCAGACTTCAGCGCAGCATGGATATTCCCTGGCCCTCAAAGGCAGTACTGAATATTTGTATGTCTACCATTTATTAACTGAAGCTTTTTTAGGGTTCAAGTGAAGCAAGCTATTTAACTGACTCTTTCATATCATCTCTTCCTTTTCACTTAAGGTATGCCCTGAGAGAAGCCAAGAGAGTGTTTATATCTATTGTTTATATCTATACTATATACCTCTTGCCTTCCAACTCTCTCTAAGTTCCCATGTCTCCACTGTGGGGAATGGGAGTGGGTCTAGGTGCTTTGGAGGTGAAGTTTCTGAGAGAACAGAAATTAGACCTGGAGTTAGGGTGGCCTGAAAGGTAGGCTTCTGGCTGCTTTGGGGTCCTGGTATGGCGTCCTTTCCACCAGCCAGCATGAATAGCAGGAGAGAGGGATTGTCTGTGGTTGGGGATCACATCTTCAAGTTGTTCCTCTTACCCTAGGCACAGTTGTGGGATCATGAACACCAGGATGTAGGGATAAAATCAGACACTTACTCCCTGAAATGTGTATGTTTGGTGCCCAGCTGTGATCACTGGCCATGACAATGTCTCTGACTTATAGCCCCATAGCGTTTCCTGTTGCTTCATCCCAGCAGGGATCCTCTGCCGTGAAGCTCCACATCCTCACCTGGGGCAGGCTGCTAGCTTGCCCATGTGGCTACACGGCCAGTGCAAGTTTGTAGGGTAAGTGAGTTGATCAGGTTTTTTCCTCCATAAGCCTGTAGCTTCCCCATGACTGTGTGGGGGTGTTGCATCTTCCCCATGACTGTGTGGGGTGTTGCATCTTCCCCATGACTGTGTGGGGTGTTGCATCTTCCCCATGACTGTGTGGGGTGTTGCATCTTCCCCATGACTGTGTGAGGTGTTGCATCTTCCCCATGACTGTGTGGCCCAGTGGGTAGGCACATGTGGGCCTAGTAGAGCGGGGATAAAGGGGAAGATGAGCATGAGCTCGAGAAGCACTAGAGAGCATGAGAGACCATCGGAGGTCTCTCCGATGAGCCCAGAGAAAGAGAATGAAGTTTCCTGGGGTGTTGGGGTGGCTGCCTGCCTCTCAGCATTCTCCAGCTCTGCCCCTGCCTTGCCTTAATCATCTGTGTCACTGCTAAAACCAATAAAGAACCTATGCAGATTAATAAGCCTGATGCTTTCCCTACAATTGGTGATGAGGACTGGTTACAATATTGTTAACACCACAAACAGGCTGGTTACCCAATAGTTGGTGTTGTTGGCAGGATGGTTCATTGCAGACAAAGACAACCAAATGGCATGATGGCAGGACAGCTCAACACAGACAGAGGCTATTTCAGAAAACCGCTGATACATGAAAAGCAAAATTCATAAAACTAGGAAATGAATGCACAGCTATTTCCTTAAGAAAGGGACTCCTGGCCTTGCAAGCTATGGACTTTCTTAAGAGAATTTTCAGTGTTCCTCAACTCATTGATGATTTTTTTTGGGCGGTGCCATTGAATGGGAAGTCTATGCTAGCACAGGGACAGGGAGAGTTGGGGATATTAACAGCCACAAGACTATAGCTCATAGGGGTTGGCTTGAAAGAGCAGCTGAGAACACTCAGCAAATTAAAGACATTTCTCTTTTACCTGCCCCCTGCCCTCATTAATTTCCCCAATGCATTGTTTTTTCAGGACTGCAATGAAATGAACCTGCTCATGATTTGTCTAGTCATAATTAGAGTCTTCTTTCTCTTGTTAGACAGTAATGCCAATAACGACGACAAACATTTTGTCTCCTTTTAGAAAGGAGAAGAGCCAAAATCATTATATCTGTGAGCTGATGTCAGATTTAAAATGCCGAGATGCAAGCTTCACATGCCACATGTGCCAAGTTTTCATTAAGCCTTTGCAAGGTTTAAACTGCATTAAGAAGAGATCCTGTTTTTTTTTTTTTCCTGGTGAAGTTTTTCTTATTTACTGTATTGAAAAAAGGAGAACTTTCTGTTTACCATGATTCATTTTCAGGGGAGTGGGAGGAAAGAGAGTGAGAATGGGAGAGGGGGAGAGATCGTGAGTGAAGGGGGAAGGCAGTTTTGGGAGGAGTGTGAGGGGGGTGTAAGAGGGGGAGAGAGTAAGGTTGGGAGAGAAAGGAGGAACCAGAGCAAGAGGTGGTCTCTCTCTCTCTCTCCCTTCATCTCTCTCTCTCTCTCTCTCTCTCTGTGTGTGTGTGTAGAAGTAGAAAGTTTGCTTAGACAGAAGCCGACAAAACAGAGGGAAACACTGACTTGATTGACTGACTTTGGCTAGTTCTCTTCACCTGGGTTCACACCCAAACATGCCAGGGAGGATAGTTTAAAAATAGATGGAATTTATCACACGTGGTTGAGCAGATTGCTCCCAAGGGGGTGTTTTCCAGGGCCCAAATGGTAGAATTCCAACTGTTTTTGCACTGCAGAAGAGGTAATTTACTTCACACAAGTGAGCACTTCGCTCCTAGGGAGAGAGTATTTCTTCCTTCCTATACAAAACAGAACGGGGTGCAATATTCCCAGCCTTGTTGGTAGGAATTACTTACCAATAACCCACGCACACAGGGCAGTGGATGGATTTTGTTATGATATGGATGAGAAAAAGGCAGTGATTCTTTTTAGGACTCTTGATTCAGGCTCCCTTGGCCACCCCAGCATGACAACTCAAGAATGTTTTAGAAAATTGTGCCTAAAAGCTAGAGACTGAGCACGGGAGTTCTCTTCCCCCTCAGTGTTGGCAGTGGTGATTATTTTAGTGTTTAATCTCCCAACATTCACCCCAAAGTGCACACCTCTCATTTCACTCCCCAGGCATTGGGACAACAGGTTTGGCATCTGATGAGCTGAACACTTGAGACATTTCCGTTCTCTGATGTTAAGGTTTCTCAGTAGTGGACCCAACACTTGCATTTTTCACCTACAAAAGAATTGCTATATAGAAAACCAGACAGCAGATAATTGTATTTTGAGAATTGACAGTGAAGTTACACAGTTTCAGCCAAAGTCCAAGGACTGATAATGTTCAATCAGGAGAAAGGGTTTGTGTGAGAGAATTCGTTTTTGGGTGCTCATTTTTACTAGAGGAAAGGGTTTTGCTTGGGCTTCCCCCTCCATCTCCCATGCACAGCCAGACATTCCCCCTCCATCTCCCATGTACAGCCAGACATCCTGTAATCTTTAACACACTGGGTGACCCCCCTGCTATACTAGTGTGAATGTAAGACTCTGGTTTCAACAAGAACCATCATCAAACCTAGCAAGGAAGGAAATAAAATTTCATGTCCATATCCTCCTTGGTTGGTGGCAAATGTGCTGGCTCTTTGCCACCTGGCTCCATGGACAAGGAAGCATGAAGCTTCTCAGTCTCCCCTAAGCCCACCTACCTCCCATCCTTGGTCTGGAGCAGAATCCAAATGCTTTCCCAGAAGTTCACCAGCTACGCTTTTGGCCAGGCTCATCCCTCTGAAGCTGCTGAGGTGCAGCTTAGCTGCTTTTCTCTTCTCCTACCAGACCTTCAAGGATGACACTTCATTTTTCCTGGACTCATTTTGACCATCTTCTAGGGGAATTTTAGGAAGGTAAGAGAGACTTCCACCTTGCCCTAGAAATAGTGCCCCAAAGGCAGGCATCAATGAAGGTCAAGGCTCTCTTCCTTGTGCATGTTAAGCTCACTCCTCCCTTTTTGCATTCTCATAAAATACTTATCGAGGTAACATTGTCTTACAACAGAGTATATGACTGAAGTGAAAAGGGTCACATCTCTTCAGTTGACACCACAGCACACAACCATGAGCAAGATTTTCAACTCACTTGAAATCCCCTTTCCTTTCCTATTAGTACCCACTTACCTTAATTCTGTTCTTTAAGTCTCACTAAATTTCATCCACTTCATGAACATGTTTTCATGTGTTCTCTCCCCCCCCGTCTCTTGTTGTACCTACAGTCTGCTCCAGAATTTAATGTGAATGTGGACCATGCCTGTATGTTTCTTCTGTCCTCTCCATGACTTCCTGTGCCCATCACTGTGTTAGTCCCTAGTGAGCTTTAAGAAATGTTTGAGTAACACATTGACAATATGAACTTGACTTTGTTCTCCTTTCTGAAGTAGGGCAAGGAACTGGGGAAGTCACAATATGTTTTTTATATGAAAGAATATCCCAGTGGATTTCTGAGTATGGCTCTTCCTACTGGGTAATATTAAGGCCAAGAAAGTTATCCTCTGCCTGTATACTTCCCCTATTTTATCCACTAGTATTTTTGAATAGTCTATGTTAAGATAAAATGACTGTTAACTTAGTAAAAACAAACAAATTGTACTTCATCAAACTAAAAAGCTTCTGTACAGAAAAAGAAACTGTCATTAAAAAAGATACCCCACCAAATGGAAGAAAATATTTGCATATTATTCATCAGTAATGGGCTAATATCCAAGACCTGCAAAGAACTCATACAATTCAAAAAAAGGAAACAAATCATCCACCAAAAAATGAACAGAAGAGCTAAACAGATACTTTTCCAAGATGGCAATAGGTACATGAGAAGATGCTCACATTACTTACCATCAGGGAAATATACTTTACAGCTGTGAGAATGGTCCTTGTCAAAAAGGTCAGAAACAAAAAATTTCTGGCAGGGATGTGGAGGAAAAGTTGACAAGAATATGGAGGGAAAGAAACCCTTGTTCACTGTCAGTGGGAAGGTAAACTGGTCTACCTCTATGGAAAACAGTATGGAGAGTTCTCAAAATATTAAAAATGGTTGTACCAGTGACTCAGAAATTCCTAGGTATATATTCCAAGAATGTAAAAAGATTAATCGAAGAGACATGCATTGCTGGCTCATTGTAGCACTATTTAAAACACCTAGGCTTGGTGGAAGAACCTCAGGATATACCATGATGTAAAAGTATATATATATATATATATATATATATATATATATATATATATATATATATATATATATATATATATATATATATTTGTAATCTATAAAAAAATGAAACACCTAATCTATGGAAACAACCAAGCAATGAAAGATGAGTTGATAAATAGGACATGGTCTATATACACAGTGGAATGCTACTCAGCTACTTCATTTTCATGAGAAAATGAAGCTTTGCCATTCATGATAACGTGCACAAGGGGGAAGGTCACCAAAGTGAAGATTGACACAAACATTTAAGGTCTTCCCTGTTGTACTTACTGATGGTAGAGGTTTATAAAATGTATTTCAAGATCAGAGTTCAGTCTCAAACACCTAGAGACCCATAAACAGTGTGATTACAATGAGAACCTGAATTGGTAGCCAGGAGAGCATGGAATTGCTATGGTCTTGGTGGGGGTGAGGTTGGGTGGGTCGCAAGACTGGTCTGTGTCATGGGTCTATGCCTGGTACAGTGAGATAAAGGCCTCAGAGGGATGCCCAACTGGATGCCTCCTTGAGATTAAGTGTCACAAGGGCTTTAAGTACTCTGTCCTGGGCTGTCAGAGACTCATGATGAGGCAGCAGAGTGTCCTGCAAGTCTGTATTCCATTTCCCAGACAAACAGGGCTATCTGGAGAAGAATCTTCTGGACAGTCTTGCTGGCAGCTGGTATGTCAGGTTCCAAGATGGCCAAACAACTTTCCAGAGCTGGTGGTGGTGACTCAGAGATCTTCATAGTGCTCTCTGCTGGAGGGGAACAGGAAACCAAGATAAACCCAAAATACAGGTGGTGGGGACAGAAGGCTTAACCTGGAGTGCTATGTAGTCCAGGGCATCTATTATCCCATAGAACCAAGTGTGCTGTTCCTTCCTGGTATCAGCAACTCATTGCACATCCACCTCCTGGAGTAGGGACAGCTCATAATCTCAGTGTGTATCACTATCAATTAAAGAAAAAAAACTAGAATGTTGTTCCTCATTCAGATGCTTGCAGTCCTCGTGATGTTTAATGGGGGTTTGGACTCAAAGCCTTTTTAGATGTCTGCTCAGAAATGGCCTGAAGTGAAACCAAAGAGAGGTGATTTGGTGCATAAATCACAGACTGAAAGCTGTAAGAAGAGGAAGGCTGTGAGAATCATGCCTTCAGCAACAATGAGCAACTTGGAGACTGACAGGGCCCCTCAAAGCAAGGTTTGATTTGGGAGAACCATTGGAGGGCTTTTCTCTGAGGTATGTTGTTCTGACCAGTTTGGAGGGTGGTGGCTAATTACCCATCTGCGCATTCATTTAAAAATGTTTATTAAACATCTGTAATGTGCAAGGAAGGTGTCAGGTGTGGGGCATACATACAGGACGATGTAGTCCATACTTGTGGACTCACAGTCCAGTCATAGCAGCTGATGTCTGAACAATGGATTGCCTTGCCAGTGCCAGTCTCTTCTGGTCCAAGCAGATGACGAAAATGATGAGTGTAAAGATTTAGTCACTCACTTAGTCATTCTTTCATTGATATTATGGAACCTTTGATTTCTAGTTTCCAAGAACTCTAGTCACTTTCGTTTGAGGAGTTTAAAGCTTTGTGATGGTGTGAAGGGAAAGCACAGAGTAAATGAGCTGGATGGCTAGTGTGCGTGATGGTAGAAATGAGTCATGGAGCCCCACCAGCCCCACCAGGGAAGGAGACATTTTGAAGTGGGTCTTGAAAGAGGACACTTGTGAGGAAAGAAGAGGAAGGGAAAGAAACTAAAGGGAAGGTGGTCTAGGTTGTCACTGGAGTGAGCAAAGGTGCAGAGATGTGAGGATGTGGGTCTGTTGTGCAGTCAGAGTAGATGTGGGAGACAGAGGCTTGGGGATCTGTCTGTAAATACTGAATTCCTGTGCTGCTGAGATGAAATGCTTATAAGGTCAACAGTCTACAATCTGATTTTGAAGGGGAACAGTAAAAAATGTAATTTGACCACCCCAAATTTCCAAATGAAAATTCACCTTTATACTCAAACTGGAAGCTGAAATTTATGTTGTTTTTCCTCTAAATTCTCTATGTGTTACTGAGAAAAGTCTCCACATGTCCTGGAGATGTGATGAGCTAAGTTTGCTATGGATGTGATTTAATACATCTGCTTCACTCCTCAATGAATTCTGGTGATGAAAGCAGGTTGCCTGTAGGCCAGGATCCAGGGGCAAAGGCAACCTTGGCATTGGGTGAGTCACTGGACTGCCTACTTCCTCCCTGTAAATAGGAGTTTTCATGAGAGTCATTGCTATTCTGGATTCTGTAAGGTAACACTTTAGAGGCAATCTGTATGTCTTCACAGATTATGCTATCATTGACAAAGCTGGAATTACTTCTAATCTATTCACAAGGGACATTTTAAAACTTGAAGACAATTTTACCATTTTATCAGCATGGGAAGGACCTATTTAAACTTTCTGGCTATATTAATTTTTAATTTAAATTTAATGAAATTAATTCAAATTAAGAAGGTGACCATTATCAATTTCTTTTCCTATTAGTTCCTTAATGCTTTGGCAAATTGCATTCTAAATTTCTGCAAGGAGCTGGATACATATTCATAGGTTTCCTAAGAAAAGATGGGTTTGAGCTTGATATGCTAATCTCACAGCCATGGCAGCAATCAAGGAGCAGCTAGGGAGAGAAGTGCATTCTAGTATTAATTATGAATCAGGCATTAAGAACTGGTAAATAATTAAAGCTTCATGTGTCACAACACAAGTTAAGGATCAGTATGTTTTTCCATTACCAAATGCATTTTGAGGCTATTTCAAGTCCTATTTTGATACCACCTGAACGTAAACTGAGATGCTAATAGGTAGCTCTCATTCATGGTAAGCATCATAGAGAATTTCGAACTTAGTGAACTGTTGGCTTAGGAATACATTGTTTTAGAAGCTATATTTCTAGGAACCTCTGATCACAATCCCGTCTTATCCCCCCCACCAATTCTTCATTTTTTGGGATCCATGTAGAGGAACTGTTCATTGGTTGGAGGTTGGGGGACCTATGTCCTCACAGGTCTTGTTGCTCAAAATTTGGCTTGTAGATCAGCAGCCTCTGTATCATCTAGGAGCTGGTGAACAATTTTTGAGTCTCAGCCCCACCCCGGACTTATGAATCAGAATCTAACACTTCAACAAGGTGGTCGGATGATTATTTTTTACCCTGAAAATCTGCTAATCTACCTTTCAGCTTGAGGAATATGTGAGTTTCCAATGTCCTTGACTTCCTCCTCTACAATGGAAAGGAGACTGATGACCACATTATCCCTCCCAGTGTTCTAAATCTCCAAGATCCCTTTTCACCCTTTCAGAGAGGCTCAATACCTGTGTGGTCCATTTGAATGCCTTGAATGTGGTCCATAAGATTCCAATAGCAGAAATCATGGGTTTGAATCCTGGCTTTTCTCTTTGTGAGCTGTGATTTTAAGCAACTCCTAATTTCCTGGAGACTCAGCTCCAATGGGGCTAGTGCTCTCTGCATCACAGAGCTGTTGTAAGCAGTAAACAAAGCTGTATGTGCAGGAAACCCTGCCTGCGTCTACAGCTGGGACTCATGATAATGATGGCATTAGAGTTGGGGAAGTAACTTTTAGAGGAATGGCTTGATGACCAGGAAGATGGTGATTAACTCAGTGGGCAATGGAAGGATACTTAGCAGATTCTTTAAAAATAATCATGCATTACGATGGTCTGCCTGATTGCTGAAAAGGAATATTTAAAGGAGAGTTTTCTTGGCCAGGCTCTTGGGAGAACAGAAATGGTTATTCTACGAGAGTGAAGCTTGCTTTGAAACAGAGAGTGGAGGTGCACTTTTAAAATGTGCATTCCCGGGGCTGGCTCTTCACACCCAGATTTTACCTCCTGGACTTGTGGTCAGCATCCTGGCAGGTCAATGTCTGTTGCTGCACAAGGACATCACCTTTTTCTTTGGAGATGAAAATAAGCTACCTGATTATTTTCTCTGAAGTTTCAGTTAATGAGAAAGGGAAAGCAAATGTTTAAAATTCTAAAGTTAAAAAACCTCAAAAAATTTCTGTGTCATAAGATACATGTAATGATTATTTCCAGAACCCCTTATTGCACAGCCCAAACACTGTGACTATCCAGGGTGGAACTCAGTCCTGCTTATTTTGCACTGTAGAGTCCACTGTCCTTCAGTCTCTCTTAGCCCCTCTTCCTCCTAAGATGCAAAAACATGGTCTTTATTACAATATTCCATCTTGACCTCTTCAGAGATAGAATGAGCTGTTCATAGGATGGGGTTTAGGAGACCAGCTGCTCAGGAATGTTTACCACATGCTGGGGAGCCAGCTGAAGGAATACAGGAACAACTTGGTATTTCCCATTAGCAGCTACAGGTCGTAATGTCACGGGCTCTGGCCCCATAGGATCTTATGAATACCGATTGTGTAGGGGTCCTTCTTATTTTCTAGAAGGTTTAGTGTGAAATTACCCATTATGGCTATGAATTGCCACTCTATTTTCAAAGTGATGAAAGGTAAGAAAAGCCAAGCATAAAAAAAAAAATAAAACAAACTTACCAAAGCCCTCATCTTAAACCTTTTCGATTTTTTAAGGCCATAAATATAGGGGTCAGGAAAAGAGACCTTTCTCTTAAGAAATACATTATGTCAGGTTGTGTCATATATGATATTGAGCAAGCTTGTTTTCGTTCAGCTGGGAGGGAAAAGATTTTCAACAGCTCTATTTGCAAAGCAATTTGTAGCCAAGTGCTGTGTTATGTTGGAATTAGAACCTCAACTGCTCATTTAAATTTTGAGCACCAAGTCTGATCGAGTATCAGCTGATTCTGAAACTTTGAACTTGGTTCCAAAATTGGTTGCTGGTAGAAATTCTAGGGGGACAGGGGGGAGGAATGGGAAAGATGGATGGCTAAAGTCTTATATCGGGAATTCCCTCAGCTGGAGTTACTCCCTCTCTGTTGTCTCCCCAAACTTTAGACACATGATGGGTGAGCCACATATTGTCTTCATGGGGCTCCAGAGGCAACCAACAAAGTGAACTTGAACTACCTGGGATTTTATTCTCTAGAGGAGGTGCTCAGTGCCTAAGTTCTCTTTTCTGCAAAATGCAGATAATAGTAGTATCTCACTTTGTAGAGAGATGGTGAGAATTAATTTATTTAATACATGGGATGCACTGAAAGAAGTGCTTGCCATATAGTAATCGTGTGTGCATTTGCTTGCAAATCCTCAGCCCTGCCGCCTGACCCAGGGCTCACAGGAAGAATCCATCTTTATATTTTATAGTGTCTGATATAGTACTATTTGGTGCACACATTCATCTCACCAGTATTTATTATGTGCCTGTGATAGGCCAGGCTCTAACTGCAAGGAGTGATCACTGGCCTAGAAGGCAAAGTCTGGAGATTGGCAGGTGCTGCGGCACTTCTGGTTGGGGAATCTTGGATGCTCAGGAGCACTGTCAGAGCTGCTTATTTTTTTAAATTAATAATTTATTTATATATAAATTTCACATCTCTGTGATCTCTGGGGTTCAACCCCCCTCCCTGACCATTCCCACCCTGTTCCCCCCCCTCCCCCAGGTTGTGTACTTCAATTTGATTGTTGGCTTGTTTTGACTTTTCTTCATGGATTTTTATCTTTTTTTTATCTTTTTTTTTAATCTTTTTTATCTTTCCCATGTGTGATTATTTTTAACATGCAGGGAGCAGGTCAGGTTTTCTGGAGGGAAGTGATTCTTTAGCAGAGTGGACAACAGAAGAGCAAGAGAGTGTTCTGGATGGAGGGAAGCACTTGGAAGAAGGCAGCTCACAAGTGACTGTTGAATGACAAGAACCTTTTGTCAGTCTTTGAGAAGATGCAGGAAGCTCAACATCCTCTTAAATTGTTCTGACTGAAGCAGCGGTGCCCAGGAACTTCTGACCTGCTTTCACTCTGCTTGGGAAGCCTCTTGGCATCAAGGGTTCTGAGTGGAAGCCACAACAGGGGTCCATCCATGAGCTTTGTGAGGCCCTTTGCTGCCCTGCTCTTTCCTTAGGTGTATATTTAATGCCTTTTCCCTGGAAATCTGGCAAAGTCTTTGGCAAATTACCTTAATAATAGAGGTAGATATTTTGATTTTAGATGAACACTTCACTGCAAAGAAAACACAGGTCAAACTTCTTGTCCTGCCCAACCTGTTGTATTCAAGCACTGCCATCTTTGAAGGGAGTCTTGTTTCCATCTGTGTTTTCTGAGGCCACCATACTACCACTGCCAATGAACCACACCCTCCTAGCCTCTGTCTTCTTTACGAGTCTCCATAAAATAAAGTCAGGAGAAGACAGATACTGGATGGTGTTACTTATATGTGGACTACAGAGAAGCGAAACAGAGTCAGGTAAGACCAGGTGCAAAAACTAACCCTTGACAGTAGAGCTGAGGGAGACTGAGGGAGTGAGGAGATATCAGAGGGGGAAGGAGTACAGTGGGTTGTGGTGGGTGTTTCAGTGGTGGGTATGATGTGGTAACACCTGGAGGATTGGGGAACCCTGGATTTCTAAAATATGAAAAGTGAGTGTTACCTCAATAAAAATCATATAAAACCAAACAACTCTGACTCTCGAATTAGAAGAAAATGAGCTTAAATTAAAAAAGTAGATTTATTTAAAAACTGAGGGAGTAACAGTGAAAATATTTCTAAACTATTAGGTTGCCTATTGGGGAGTTTTGGCACTGAGCAGATGTGAACCAGTCATCGCCTCCTTTCCCCTGAGAGCATGGAAGTAGCCCTATGTCAGGATCCAGCACCTTCCCTGGAGATAAATCCTTTATTGAGTTGAAAACCTGGCTGTGTTTTCTGCCCCTTGATAGCAGGGTCCCCTTGACTCTCAGTAACCTTTTCAGCGTTTCACTCAACGTGATCAATAGCTTTCCATTAATGCTTCTGGGCCGGGAGGAAGCAGAATAGATGAGAGAAGGTGAGTGGGGTGATAGATACTCAGAATCACCCAAAGGTAAATGGTTATTTCATATATAGAATCCAGAGAGAGATTCACTCTAAACGTACACATTTTCCCAAGACAGGTGAGTGACTGTATTGCTCTCTGGAGGGGGCTGAGGTGGCAAAGAAGCAAAGCAAAATTCTCAGCTTTTTGAGAATTAGCCTGTTTTTAACCTTCCTTTCCAGGAAGAAGAAAGTGTCCTTAGAACAAATTTCTCCCAAGAGAACTTTTTAGAATAACTGAACACATGTGGTGACTTTCCCCCCAAAAGTCCATGTTCTTCTTTTTATGGTGAGTTTATCATTTTGCAAAATATGGGCAAAAGGACTGGAATATGGAGTGATTTCTCATGAGGAGACAGTCAGCAAAGCTAGTGAAGTGGCAAGTTTCACGTGTCAGCTTCTCTGCCCTGCCTGCTTGGTGTGTTTCACATTTGGAAAGTGTCCTTAGAGTTAAGGAAATGTGCAGCACTGGCACACTACATGGCAGTGCAACAGAGCAGCTATGTTAAGAGCTTGAGGCTGTGGAAGATACGGGACAGTGGGATTACATGGCTCTCTGTGAAAATGGAATGACCACATCTGCAGTGAGGAACATGTTTGGGCAGGGCCCCAGGGAAGGGGCTGTAACAGCATTTTATTGGCTCATGCTTCCTTCTAGTCCCTGTTGTATGTCCTCACCTTTCACTTTTTACTCACCTTTTACTTCTATTTATTGATTTACATGCTGCACTTTTAAAGATCATACACTTTGCTTTGTAGTCATCTCTTTGAAAAGCAGTGTTTATTTAAAAATAAATGAATATATGGACAGGATGGAAAAGATCAGAGACTACTTCTGCTCTGGGAAATAGTAGACATTTCCCACTGATAATCATTTTTCAGTCCCACCTCTTAGAGGCAACACTTGAAATTTTAGTTATTCCTGAAAAATTATTATTTATTGGTTTATTAACTTTAAACCTTATTCTCTTTTTCACTATGGTCAATCCTCTCTTACTCCACATATCTCCCTGTGTCCCTCAAATGGAATTATTTTTTAAAACAAAGGACCATGAAGAGATCACATTATTATAAATATTTGAATATGTTACTGTTAAGAACCAAGTGAAGTAACATTTCTTTTTTCAGCAATTATTGTTTTTTTTGTCTTTTTTTTTTGTATTTCCATTTGGTATTTTCTCTCTGTGTTGTTTGTCTTTATCTCCTTTATTCTTCCAAATTTTCGACAACATATTAAAACCTATTAATGTCCAATGTACTTCCTCCTTCCTCAGTTTTCCATGTGACTTTCCCTTTAGTGACCAATTCACTGTTGACCAAGGCACCATTTTTTCCTCTGCAAATACCTATACCTATTGCATTGCTTTGCATATATTAGGCATTCACAAAATATCTGATGATAGAGTGAGTTACTCTATTCCCAGACAGTGTTAAACAAATGAAGTTAGACTTTATGTGCTTGAGTGAAATTACTTTTGGATGTTAAGTGTGGTAATATAATTTTTTGAATCAGCCAATTTCCTTTCTCATTGTCTTTATATTTTATAGTTCATCTTGTAAATTTCTCATGTTCCCAAGTATAACCTGAATTGAAACCAGAAATTGGGTTGGTCAAATATTGTCAATTACATAAAAAGATTAGTTATGATCACTGAAGTTTAGATCACAAATAACTGTTATTTAGGCAATAATTTAATGTATTGCTTACTCACTGAAGCAAACTTACTGTTTACTTATTATTACAACTCTTCTTGGTATAATTATTGACTAGAAATCATATGCAATTTCTGCTACAGTGCCCTGCACTATCTAGTTGTTCTGCCTGGAATTTTCTTCCTATCACCTCTCACACCCACACCCCACCAATGCACAGGCTTAGATCTTGCCTACTCTTCCTTCATTGCTCAACTCAGCCATCACTGCCCAGACAGTTTCTCTCTTCTTGTAGTCTGACAACACTTATCTCCATAGTGATATCTCCAAGTGACAACACTTACCTTGATCTCCTTTTTGGTTCTTGACAGTCTCAGTCCCCAGACTCTAATATTCTACGTGTTGACATTTGTTTTAGCTTCTGTTTCATTCCCAGAATACTGTATGGAGGTGCTCACCTATGCATTAAAACCTTCTCCTAGTATTTAGTTTTTCTTTGATAAGGGTTTGGTTACTTAAAATTTCTGGAAATGTCCTTTCTAAAAATAACCATTAAGAGTTGACTTTTGGCCTGGATGTGAGTGGGCTTATATTAGGATATCTCAATTGTTGAGTGATTGAGAGGTCAAGGTAGCTTCATTATGTACATCACGTTTCGGAGCAGTGTGGTTTAAAGTGGGGGTGTTTTTGTTGGGTACGGAAATATGAGAACTACTCATAATTAAAAAATTGGAGTATAGTCATATTTCATTCTTTTGTTATCAGGAGTATTCAAGCCTTATCCCATTTAGTACCAACATTTCTATATGTACTTTTTCTACCAAAACATTTCCAGTATTTATTCAGAACTTGCTACCTACTTTGAAAGAGTACCCTGGTCATAAGCCTTTTTCCAGTGACTCACTCATTGTCAAGGATATTGGAGAGTAAATTGAGCTTAGATTGATTTTTACAGGGTTGTATAATATGTTAGTAGAAATACTGGTTAGCTATGAAGACCTTGATTTTTTCAGTGTACAAAAATCAGATATTGAGTAATTGTTAAACTTATAAGATACATGTAGAGTAAAAAGAACAATAATTTAAGAAACAAAGATGCGCTCATGGCCCCATTTTAAAGGTGGAGTGGTTTAATTGCCTCTGAAACCTGCAATACTATTTCCTGATCTTTATATTTCCCTGTGGATAAAACTACTGGTCCGAAATTAGTGTTCATGACTATCCAACAGTTTTTTTATGGCTTAAAATGTATATTTGCAGCTTGAATAATATATTATTTAATCTGGGATGTTTTTGATTGTTTTATACATTGTGTCACATGATTTGTATTCTTTTGCTCAGTAGGGTGTTCATAAGATCATTCCTTGTTAGTGAGTATAGCTGGAATTCATTCATTCTTGCTGATTCACAAGAACCCATGTGAGACTTCACCACATTTATTTATTCATCCTAGTGAGTTGCTTTTAGGTTTTGCTGTTCAAACAGTACTGCTTGAATATGCTTTACATATAGGTCTGTATGCACGTGCAAATTTCGCTAAGATTTAGAGTATAAGTCTAAGATTGGAATTGCTGAGTCATAGGCTATATGCATCTTAAACTAGATAAAACCAAAATGTTCTTAAAACTAACTGTACAAATCTATACTCCCAGCAGACTAGAATATGAGTTTTTGTTTTTCTACATTCTTTCTAACAGTTAGTTTTAGTAAAGCTTTCATTTTTATGAAACTGGTAAGTGTGAAGTGCTATTTCACTTTATTTTAATTAGCATTTCCCTAATTATTAGTGAGGTTAAACTTGCTTTTTCTTTGCCATCTATTTAGAGGCTATTTGAATTGTTTTCTTTTCCAATGAAGATAGGCTTTTGCCTGCTTTTTTACTGTGTTGATCTATACTTTATATTTCATTGAATTGTAATGGTTGCTAATTTATTCACCACTAAGGAAAAAAGATGCTGACAATTAATTTGTGACACAGTACTGATTGCAAGATTAATCTGATTTACAGGAGGCTAAAATATGACAAATATATGCATTTTGAATGATGATATATATATATTATAGATACTATTTTTTTGCCAATTAAGTTCACTGTAAAATACATTCTAATAGTTGGTATTTTTCTTTTTACCTTCTTTATTATGGTATTGATACAAAGTGGTTCTTAACTAATTATCTCTAATTTAAAATATCATATTTTAAATTAGGTCCACTTTAAAAAATCTTTTTTCTCCCTGGCTTTTATACATTTCATGTCATAAGAACTCTTCAGTCTGAGATCATGAAGATATTTTTGAATATGTTCCTCTATACATTTTATGGGTTTTCCTCCCACATTTTAGTTTTTAATTTACCTGAAATTGATTTTGGAGTACAGAAAGAGAAAGGTGTCAAAATCCATCACTGTACTAGTATTAAAAAACCCATTCTTTCTTAACTGATCCATAATTTTATATCAGTCTTAAATCAGTGTCCATGTATACAGGTTGGTCTGTGCCTGAATTCTCAGATATGTTCCATTGGTGTATCTGTTTATCTCTTACAGTTGAATCTAGATCACCATGAAGATAAGGAAGCTTTGTTACTTCTTCTCTTCAACACCTCATTTGCATTTCCCCTCATTTGCATAGATCCCTGACCTGATATTTTCAGTCTTGTGTTATTTTTTTTAAAAGGGTACTTTCTATAAATCATATAAACTTCAGATCCTGTATAACCTGGATGAAACTTCTACACAATCTTAATCATTGTAGCTTTATAATAATTGTTTGATATATGGTACATTAAGTGCCGCCATCCTCCTGTTCTTCTGAAACATCTTTCCTATTCTTGGGCCTTTGTTTTTCTTAATGTATTTTAGAATCAGCTTGTCAAGTTTCATAAATAAACTGTGGTATTTTTAGTGGAATTACATCACATTTCTGAATCAGTTTGAGAAGTATTGATATTTTTTGTAATATTGAGTTTTTCAAGCCATAATATGATTTATCTCTCCATTTGTTTAGGTCTTTAATGTTTTTCAGTAGTGTTTTACAACTTTATGAAAAGTTCTAGTACTTCATATTTGGAAGGGTCTTCTAATGAATATCTTTAAATAAATTGAATTTTTAAGAGTTGTTGATGGTATATAAAATGGATTATTGAGTAGTGATTCTGTTTTTAGTCACAATGTTTAATTTTATATTAGGGCTAATAAATATTTTGAGGGCATTCATAAAATGCTAGCTTTTTGCTTTTTTTTTTAAAGCATCTTGCCTTCATCTCTCTCTTCTGCCCTCCTTTACTCCCCCTCCTCAATTACTATAACTTTAAAAAGTCTTTTAGATTAAAAAAATCAATAGTAGCCAATGCATTATTGAAGGAGAAAAGTAAAGTGGCAGAACTGACACTATCCAACTTCAAGACTTACTATAAAACTACAATAATCAAGACAGTGTGGTGTTGGTGAAACAGTAGACAAGCAGATCAATGGAACAGATCAGAGCGCCCAGAAATAGATCCACATAAATACAATCAACTGATTTTTGACAATGGAGCAAAGGCAAATCAATCGAGCAAAGATAGTCTTTTCAATAAATTCTAACAACTAGACATCCATTAGCAAAAAAACAAAAACAACCCCTTAAAAAACTCCAAAATCTAGACTTAGCCCTCATACCTTTCACAAAAATTAACTCAATGTGAATGTAAAATGAACTCAGCTTGAATATAAAATGCAGAACTATAAATGTCCTAGACGATAACATAGGAGAAAACCCAAATGATATTAAATATGGCCATAACACTTTAAAATTCATGAAAAAAGTGGTTTGATAAACTGGTTGGATATCATTAAAATTACAAAGTCTGATCTACAAAAAGCAATGTAAAAAGAATGGGAAGATAAAGCATAGAAGGGGAAGGATATATTTGTAAAAAACACATGATAAAAGAGATATTATTGAAAATATGAAAAGAACTGATAAACAATGAGATAGCACTGCACATAGGAGAATGTCTAAAATCCAGGGCACTGACAATACCAAATGCAATACCAAAGGTGCAGAGTGACAAGAACTCTCATTCATTACTAGTGAGAATACAAAGTGGTATAGTCACTTTGCAAAACAGTCAATTTCTCATTAAAGTAAACTTTCTTTTTATGGTGTAATCCAATAATCACAGTCCTCATTATTTACTCAAAGAAAGTGTTGAATTTCAAAGAAAGCTGCACATATAGCAGCTCTATTCAGAGCTGTCAAAACTTGAAGATAACCAAATAACAGGTAATATCTGTTGATGGACACTGGTTGTTTTCATATCTTGACTATTGTGAATAGTGGTGCGATGAATAGTGAGTGTAGAACTCTTTGATTATCCTGTTTTTACTTCCTTTGGATGTTTACCCAGAAGTGGATTTGCTAGGCCATATGGTAGTTTTTTTTTTTTTTAATATTTTGAGGAAACTTTGTAATGCTTTTCATAAAGACTACATTAATTTAAAGCCCCACGAATAGTGTATAAGCATTCTCTTTTCTACACATGCTTGTCAATATTTGCTATCTCTATTTCTTAATGACAGTCATCCTAACAGATATAAGATGATATCTTATTGTGGTTGATCCTTATTTCTTAGAAGTGATCTCTTCTTTCACTTGAATGCTGTAGAATTTCTCTTTTATCTTTAATATTGTTAAATTTCTCTAAAATGTGTAATTTTTATCTATTTGTTACTTTATGATTTCTTTCAATCTGAGTTAAGCCATTATTTAAATGTGTATTTTAAGAGTCTTAAAATAGCTGTATATTTGTACTTCTACTATCCTCCATATCTCGTTTTACCTTTTTTATGTTTTTATATTTGCACCATAGCTGTTGCTTCCTCAAGCATCTATCAACATGAAACATGTTCACAATTCTTTCTTTAGTTACAGCAATTCTATTTTTATTTTATTATCTTGTTCTCTCTTTCAAATTTTATTCTTTTATGTATAATATTTCCTTTTAAAATGGATTCCTATTCCTTTTTCAAGTGGCTAACATTTCTTTTATCTCCTTAATATGTTCATTGAGCTTCTTTCACATTAGATCTACTACTTTTACTTCAGCTGATATTTATATGTATATTGAATTCTTTGGAGATATTTGTACTGTTTCGGTGTCCAGGAATGTATACTGGAAAGAACAAAAGGTCAGACTCCAATTTGTCAGTTCTGTTGAATTTCAAAAGGTGGAGGAGAGTCATTCTGTGCTCCATAAGCCATGGGTGACATTCCCCCAGCCTCCTGCCTCCATTTTGCTGTCACTGTACCAGATAACAGCTCTGTTTGTCTTTAAATTTTAGGCAAAGGCATCATTGGTAAGAACAGCCCTCACAGGTTATGCTCTCGTGCTGGGGCTTTGGAGGGGAAGGCAAGTTATGAAGGAGTTAAGGCATGAGAGTGAATGACCAGTTACCCTGTTTGCTTCAACTGCTCATCTAGCAGGGCATAATTCTGATTTCACTTCTTGAACTTCGGAATTTGTAGGAAGGTTGTTTCCATTGACTTCCATAGTGAAGAGATGCATAGAAATAGCTCAAGGAGTTGTGGAAAGGAGGCAAAGGTAGAATTTAAAAACATTTCATCTACCTATACTTTACCTCTATCTGACTATTTCCAGCCACACACTACTATCGCTGGCCTTCCCACTCATCTTCTGACACAACTTGTCATACTTCCATCCTTTGAGAGCATTCTTGTTTTTTGGTTAGTTTCTAATACATTTCCCCCTTATGTTTCTAGGTTTCTTTGTGATTGTTTTGTGTGGAGGGACTCAGAAACATTCTTTTGCTGTCCTGGTAGTAGATTCGTATTTATTGTAATAGATTGGACTTATTTCCACCATCTTCTTTTATACTTGGAGTGATTTTTTTTCTCTGCTGCCTGCCCGCCTGCCTCCCTCCTCCCCTCCCTCCCTCTATTTTTCCCTTCTTCTTTTTCTTTCTTCCCCTCTCCCTCCTTTACTACATTCTCCTTACCCTTCTCTATGATCAAATAACCTAAACAGTTCTTTTATCACTTTCTTCTTTTTAAAATCTGGAAATTAGTTACTCTCTTTATTGATGAAAGACTCAGAATTAGTGTAGATTTAATGCAAAAAACTTAAAAGGGTATAAATGACTTAAAAAAAGTCCAGGTAGAATATTAATGGGTTAGATAACTACACAGTATTAAGATATCCATTCTCTCCTAATTAATTCAATGAAATCACAATCTAAATCCCAGTAGATATTTTTGAAGAAATTGCCTGGGTGAATCTATAATTTTTATGGACATGCAGAAAATCTACAGAGTCAAACAACTTTGAAAAAGGAAAACAGTTGGGGGATTTAATATACATGGTTTCAATAAAACTGTAATAATCAAGACAGTAAGACAGTTTAGCATTAACGTAAGCATAGTATTATATTGTAGGCAAAGATTTCTTGACATGTCTCAAAAAATTTTAACTTTATCAAAATCAAATTTCCTCTTCATCAGACTGTCCATGTCTGGCAAAATAAAAAGAGCTACTACCAATCAACAATAGAAAGGAAACCCATAAAAATGGATGAAATGCATGAACAATATTTCAAAAAAAGATATATTGGTAACAAATAAGCATACAAAATGGAAATATCCAATTTTTGATATGTAACAAATTTAAACTTATTATATGATCTGAGTAATACCATTCCTGTCTATTCATCCAAGAGAAAATGTGTGCCCCATAACACCTTATACAAGAATGTTTGTAGAAGCTTAAGATATTTTATACTACTTATCATAATCCCAAACTGGAAATAGCCTAAATGTCATTCAATACATGAAGAGATAAATTTGTTTTTGTTTTCATATACTGTTCATCAACGAAAAGAGCATGCTACTGATACATAATATGGATGAATTTGAAGACATTACACTGACCAAAAAATCAGAACATGAACAACAAATCTTATAATTCTGTTTATCTGAATTTAGGGAACAGGCAATTCTAGCCTAGGGTTATAGAAGTCAGAAATAGAAACAGTAGTAGCCTCTGGGAAGGGGAATTGATTGAGTCAGGATGTGAAGGAACTTTCTGAGTTGAGCAGAATACTCTGTATCTGGTTTGGTTGGTGGTTATATGATTGCATATAATTGTCAAATCATTGCAATGAACATGTAATATGTCCATGTGCATCTTACTGTATATAAATTAAAACTTAAAACTCTCCTTACCTTCTTCCCAATACTTTGGGGGAAAGGAGTCCAAATAGGTAATGAAAGATTGAAATATTCTAAGATATAAGGGACTCAGACTACCTTTTTTGTTTTTCCAGGAAGCATGTAGTTTATAGTTTTATTTATTTTATACTATTTGTGTTTAGAGTTAACCACATATTTGCTATTTTTTCTCCCTGTTTTTCTTCCACCTAAGAGAGAGGTATTTTCTTGAAGATAATTTCATTCCACCCCAAACACCCACCCCCAATTGGAATATAGCCTTTAGGATTTATGTTAGTAAGTGTGTGTTGTGGTAATTCTTTTTTGAGTGAAAATATCACCCTTGTCTTGAAAGATATTTTTGCTGGATATACAACTTTAAATTTCTTGTTATTTTTAAAGTACATTTCTGTTTCATCCTGTTGTCTTCTGCCTACTGTTGAGAAGTCAGATTGCTTATTTGCAGGCAACATATCTATTTTCTCATTTTTTTTCATTATTCTACAGCTCTATGATGATGATGAATTGTCTTTGCATAGATTATCTTATTTTTAGTTTACCTAACTGCTTGTCATTCTTTAATATACAAAACGCAGGCTAATGTCTTTAATCAACTTTGGAAAGTCTTTAGCTGTTCATCAACTTTGGAAAGTTCTTAGCTGTTTGTTCCTCATTCGTCCTTCTTATTCACTCTTCTGCAACTCTGATTGGACACATGACAGACTTATCACTATCTTTTCTGGTCCTTAAGTTCACTCACATATTTTTTTTCTCTAGTTTGAAATTCAGATGGTTCCTGAACTTTTCTTCATTATTAATTATTAACTATGTCTAATGTGTTATTCTAGCTATTCACTGAATTTTAGCTTCAAATAAAATTTTCATTTCTGAAAGTTCTACATGCATTTCCCACAATTCAAACAAATTTGATAACTTAGTTTCCTTTTTATACATATTTTAATCCTTCATTTAGTTCTTTAAATTATATATATTTGTTACCTGTGTTGGTTATTTCAGTATTTCAATTTTTTTCCTGCTAGACTGATTCTGTCAGTAACTGTAGACTCAGAGTGGTGCCTTGTTTCTTTTTTTTTTTTTTTTTTTTTTTTTTTTTTTTTTTTTTTTTTTTTTTTTTTTTTTTTTTTTTTTTTTTTTTTTTTTTTTTTTTTTTTTTGGTCCCTGGAGTTCTATTTCTTAGAGCTTTTTTTTAGTTTAAATTTTTTGAGGTCTTAATAGAGGGTGAATTCTTCCAGAGAATCCTTTGTTCGGTCTTGGCTAAGATATGATGAACTTGGTTGGAAAAACTGACCAAGTGAGGATCAGCTGTTTGTCACAAATTCTGAAGGCACTTTACCTCTTACCAAGGTTTAAGACATGCACATTACTCTATTATTTCTTAAGAGAAGTGAGCTCACTTCTAATGTATTCCTACTGGTAGAGTTTACCCCTTTGAGGTCTCAGCTTTATTAGTGGAGTGTGACATCAGACTCTCCACATTTGGAGAGTTCCCAGTACTTGTCTCGTGTACCCTTCAGTCCATAGGTTGTAAAAGATGAAGCTGATATTAGTCAGATTAAGCAAATGCCCTCAGGTAGCCCTCAGCTACCTCCATACTCTATTTACTTCCCTGGTTACATCTTTCAGTTAGTTTTTAGTCTCTGAAAATTTATTAATTTATTTCCAGTTCACCTTCACATTTACATATATTGAAGAAATACAAATCTTCCATCTTAGTTTTCACCAGGAAGGACTGATTACGATAGCTAGTTTGTCATCATAAACAGAATTCCTATACTTTGGTTTTGCTCATTCTGATAAAACATTTCTTCTATGTGTAAAAGTTTTAAAATGCATCTATGTTAATAGAGTTGCAAGTGATTTGATTTGTAAATGAATAAATAAATGTAAAATTATAAGGAGTGCATACCCAGAAATATTTATGGCTTGGGTATGCAATAAAAAATTGAGAAACTCATCTTCGAGTTATAACATGGACTTCTCCCTCTCCTTATCACATCCATTTGCAAGGCTCCCAGTATCTAGGGGATATATAGACTTTTCTCTTGCTTCTAATTACGCAACAAAATCTGGGAATATTATTTTAAACTTCCCAAAAAGTCTTGAAATCTTCCTGAGGAGGTTTGTCTACCTCTTCATGGAGGTGATGGTTGCTTGGTGTACATTACCCTTTAGCATGTGGTATCTGTTGCTGGCTAGTCACTAATGAACTGGCTTTTTCATTCCAGTACTCCATAACCAGAAGTAGCAACTCAGATAGTTGTGTCCCTACCATTACCCACTCTACTGACATTGGCTGGTTTCACTCGTAAAATGGTTTTCCTATTGGAGGTGAGACTTCAGACAAAGAAATGCTTTCATTTGACTGATAGAACCTTGACAAAGAAACTACATTTTACCAGTAAATGGCTTATGTCCTGGCTGGAAAGAGGAAACTTGTTAATGAATTACCTTCTACTTATAAGACAAACTGGACTCATTTGTTTCCTTATAAAGATGGTGTCATTGATTAAAGATGGCCATTAGTGACCACAAATAAATGCATCTGTTCTCCCTTCAAAGATGTTTGACATTTGCATTTTATGTTAGGAAGCAAAACCGACAGCTCTTTAGATAACCCATCTGTTTCTAAGTAACCTTAGAACTCCAAGACAGTGCTAAATAATAATAATGAAAAAATTATTTAAACACGTAGCTATCTGAGTTTAATAAACAGATCTAGAGATATCCATTTGTAAACTTTAAATCAGGGAGATGTGATATGTTTTGGCTAAATTACATACAAAATCTATTAGCAGTGGTCATGTTATCATAAATGTGGTGATATAGCAGATAATGAGTCTGATTGTTATAGTCACTTAACAAAAGCTTCAGAGCTGTAATGGAACATATATCACATCCATTTCAGAACCTAGAACCAAAGTAAAATGCTAATTTTTACAAGAAGGCATCAGATTCATTTTTAAAAATTCAACTAAAATAGCTTGGGTTGAAATCCAAGACTATGTATTATTAAAATTGAATTGAAATGTCAGGTATCAGACTGAACCACAACTTATATATATTCTTGACTGATATCAGGTTTCTGCTTTATAAATTAAGTTGGACTTATTGAGTGTGAATGGCAGTTATCATACAACAAAATAATGAAGTTCACAGGATCCATCTTTAGGGAAGGGAAAGCACAGATTTGTTGAGATCACCTGACCTTCCTAAGATGATGATGGGCTGGCAGTTTCCCTTTAGCATAGCATACATGTGTCTATTGGATCTTTCTGCAAGGTGCCTTTTGTTGACTTGAGGGTTGGTCATTTTGGCCTGGTTGGATTGACCAGATGGGGGACCAAATCAGCTGGAGTGACTGTCACAGGGAACTTATTTGGGGGCATAGAGCCACATCCTGCTAGTTGTGCTTTTCATGAATGGATGAGGAAACATTTGCAAATGACACTGCTTCAGAACCCCCACAGCTGTACTGTCTTTTCTGGGTGAGCCTGATTGCTTTTGGCTCTACCCAGTGCAGTGTTTTCCATCAAATCAGTCTTTCCTCCACAGGGGTATTTATTATGTGCCATTTTGAAATAAAAGGGACTCGGAGCAATCATCCAGCAAAACCATAAAAACATTTTATTATCCGAGACGGTGAGGGGACAGGTTTGACATACAACAGTGGGAGCGGTGATGGCCGAACAATGTGGTACTAAAGCGTGATTTAATGAGGCTTGGAGGATTTAGTTTAGTCAGGAAAGTTCCACTATGTCTTGGACATAGGAGAAGTGAGCTGGCGTGGGCACCTGACTGAATAGCATCTCACTAGCTAGGCTTCAGCCAGCAGCCCCCAATTTGTCCTGCTGCCCCAGACAACCATTGTCAGGGAGACTTTTGCTCTGGAAACTTCTGAGTGATTTAGTAGGCCCCAAAGTTGGCACAGTTTCCTAGTGGCTTCCGTTTTACAAGGCCAGCAGTTAATCCAACAAAAGCCCAAATTCATTTCCTTCTATCCATTGATTGCCAGCTGAGAGCTGGATACTGTCAACTTGCCTCAAAAAAAAAAAAAATTCCATTTCACTGGAATTGAGATCTTTTGCCCTTTGATAATGGCAGTGTGCCATCTTTGGGTAACATTTTTATTTCCCACTTTTCCTGAGGAAAAACTCATTAGCAAATGGTGGCTGTTCATCAAGTCAATCATTGTCTTTGGATTTAATCGTATGCATCTTTCTGATCCAGTTGAACTAAAACTACCTGTCATATTTCATTGTGGTGTTGGCACCATCTCTGTCTTTGAGTTACGAATGTAAGACTTTAATGGACAAGTTCAAGCCTCTTTTTGTTCGCTTCTTCATTGAAGTGGATGTGTTCATTGAGTTCTTCTCCATGACTGAGGTGTACTTATTTCCTTGGGGATGGAAGAGCTATGCAGAAGAGTAAAAAGCCCCGGTTTCCGTCCTGAAAGGGCAGCTGATCTAGAAGGTAAGAAGGTATGCACACACCAGGAGATAAATAATATTGCTATTATTATTTCTTTTAATTGTGGGGTTTGTGATGGTGTATTTATGTTGATTTGTGAGAATATGTCTCACTTCCTCAAATTTATTCACTACACCATGTCCTCCACCAAAGCACCATAGTCCATTGGGCCCGCCTCCCTTCTTTGTTCCTATCTCTGCATTCTATCACTCTAGTAGCCTCAATTCTTCAGTCATGTTTCTAGGGTTTTTTGGTTTAGTCTTGTCAGTTCCCTCCTTTTATTTTTCTATATTCCACAAATGACTGAATCATTTGATATCCCTCTTTCTCTTGACTTGTTTCACATAAAGTAATCTTCTGTTACACCCTTCAAAACTGAATAAGTAGCCAGGGTCTTTTGTGAAGTTGGTCTTGGCCTAGTCTAATATGGTGGTTCTCCATCGATATTATACTACAGTTTCATTACCTGAGAGGTTCTTAGAGATGAATGTTTATATCCTGTCTGTGTTTGGATTGTGATAAGTTAGGGTTGCTTTAATATAAAACCTTACTGATTTTTACATGGCTGTCTTCTAGTGGTATGTGGT
>PVHY01013057.1:0-42512 GCA_004024945.1 Uropsilus gracilis | reverse complement strand
ACTTCATAACAACATGGATGCATTTAGAAGAAATCATATTAGCAGAAACAAGCCATAAAGAAAAAGGCAGAAACCAAATGGTTTCTCTAATGTATGGGATATAGTGAAAAAATAAATAAATAAATAAAAGCCTTGAGGAAAGTCAAAACAAGTTAAGCACCAAAATGAAATGCACAACTATGAACAGGAGGGAAAGGGTGGGAAGGGAGGGGAGGGAGGGGGGGGCAAACCCTTGAGATTACAAAGTTGTGAAATTTATATATAAATAAAAAATTATATATTTAAAATAAAAATACTGTAAAAATGTGTTTCAAGAGAATGAAAAGAATTTATTCCTCATTATGAGCAAAAACTAAATCTGCAGTTTCATATGGGTTTATCAAGATCATGGGAAAAATAGGGCTTTGTAGGTTGAACTCAGACTCTTTACTCAAGAGCAGATAAGGCAGTGGCTTCTCCAACAAACACTTGATAAAACTCTTTTGAAAACTAAAACTTGATTTTTTTTCTATAAAAAGAGATTACCATGGTTGCTTATTCTCTTCATTAGTTATGAAACCATTACATTTTGTCATTTCATCAGTAAATTTGTTAGCTTAATGTTAAGTTGACACACTTTAGAATGAAGGAAATCTTACAACCTTTGCCTGATCGGTTTTTGGGTATTTGGCAATGTGTGTAGACCATTATTCTTTTTTCTCTTTTTTTCTTTTCCTTTCTTTTCATTTCATCTTGCTATCTTTTATTTTCCTTGAGGGGATGACTGATGATTTATTAAAGGAGGATCAAAAGTTCCTTGGAAAGGCAGAGGTCTGGGTTTTGGCTTCTTTTCTGGCAGTATGCCCCAGGCCAAGAGATTTCAGATACCATTTTCCAAGGAATAAATAAAAGAATATAAGGAGAGGCATTGACCTTGTTCAAATGGTCAGTGTGTCTGCCACGAATTCTGTGAATATTCTTCTGTCCCCATCTCTCCTAGAGTGGAGGGAAGGACTGTTGGACATAAATAGGGACCCTTTAGCTCCATGAACTTAAGACCTTTCTCTGGTAGAATACATTAACTTAAAATAGAAGATGAGTCCTTGCACAAATCCCCATACAGGGGAAGTCACCAGCTGGAGTGCTGAGTATCCAGATGACTGTCCATGGGTGTGCCTCTGTAGGGTGCAAGCCAGTATATGAACTATGCACTCTTCTCCTATCCTCACATAGGACACTCCATAGCTCCAGAGGGCCAGCACATGTCCTTGCTAGCATGGGGCAAGGACCTTCAGATTGGGTATGGACACATGAAAACACTTTGCATGTGATTGCGCCACCACATTGATCAAGCTCCCCCAGAACACAAGACTTGTGTCATCTTATGGAAACAAACCCAAATGTCACAAAAGAGATGAATGGATGAAAAAGATGTGCTCTCTCTCTCTCTCTCTCTCTCTCTCTCTCTCTCTCTCTATATATATATATATATATATATATATATATATATATATACACAATGGAATATTACTCATCAATTAAAAATGACAAATTTGATGCATTTGAGATAACATGGATGACTAGAAGTAGTCATATTAGCAGAAATAAGTCAGAGAGAAAAAGACAGAAATCTAATGGCTTCACTTATAAATGGGATTTAGAAAAAACAAACAAAAGGACAGGAGAAAAAGGTCAAAACAAGCTAACAGCCAAACTAAAGTACACAGCTGGGGGTGAGGAGATGGGTGGGAGTAGTCAGGGATGGGAGGTGGTGGGAGAACCCTAGGGAATATAAAGATATATATATAATTATTTATATAAAATAAATAAATATTATGATAAAAAAAAGACTCATGTCATCTTCTCTGGGTATACTGGGTCCCTGGTGTTCATCCATCTAGGTCTGCAGAGCCCCAGCTCCTGATCCTCAAATTGGAAGGGGACTGGGACCCCCCTTTCTTGGTAACACAGGTGGTTGGAGCTGTGCCATGTCTGTGCTGGTGGGTGGAGACTCAGGGTTCAGGAAACACCACAAGAAGAGATGGGAACAGGGCAAGGGATTGTATCCTGGGGTTAACAGAGGAGAAGGAAGATGGGGGAGCTGGAAAAGGAAGTGGTGTGCAGCCACCATGAGGCCTGCCCTGGGAGGAGAGGCCGTAGCTTCTGGCATGGATGGGCAAATGCCCAGAGTGGATGGGTGCCCTAGCTTGGGATCTGTGTAAGCTGACTGCATTTGTTAAAGGAGTTCAAGCACCTTGGGAACGTGGACTTTGTGTTGGAGCCTGTTTTATCTAGTTTGATTTAAAATCTCCACTGTTTGGAGCCTGGTTTGGAATCTGCACTGCTTGGTTCTTGGTTTGGAATCTTCATTATCCGGAGCTGGGACAGATACTGAAAGAAAAGCGGAAGCACTATCTTTTTTCCGACCACGTGACTGGAGGACCGTAAGCATGACTTCTAACTAAGACTGACTAGACTGTGTGGTGAGGAAGTTGGGGTTGCTCCCATTTGGGGGGAGTTTTGACTTGTTTATTTTATTTTAAATAATTTAGTTTGGTGATTTTAAAAAACCTGGTCTGGCTTTGAAACTGCAAGATGAGCTATGGGCACAAAAGAACCTTAAGGGCAAGCAAACTGCAGATTTAAAGGTAAAGTTCCCCCCCCCCCCTCTGGTTTGGAAGCTTGAGGTTTAGCTTGAGGCTTCTTGCTCTTAAGACCCGATATCAAAATCCTTAGTGAGCAGCTTGCACCTGGGCTCTGATAGCAGCCCAGGAGGCCTCCCCACTGGCTGTACACACTCCAGTGCCCTGTCCTGTCTTCTCCCCAATAGCCCCAACTTGTTGCCTTCAGCCATCTGTGCTCAGGCCTTCAACCCCTCTTCCCAGTGTTCCCAAACTCATACCCATCAGCACATGCCATCAGTGCCTACTTTGTCATCCCTAGGCCTGTGCACCCTGCTGGAAATAAATTCACCAATGGCTCTTCCAGGGGAAAGTCAAATCAGCCAACAGACCTAGCACAAGCTCTGGGCCTCTGTGTGCCCTGACATCTTTGGCCACCGAGGGTTCTCCCTCTACATCCATGGCACCCCCACCCTGGCCCTGCTAGCCGCAGGTCCTGTCATTGCCACATTCTGAGACCCGGAGTAGGCAAGCACACCTGTTAGAGCACACCTGGGAGTGGCTGATTTTTTTTATCAGACGAGCTATAAAATCCATGGTTGTTACTGTGGCATCAGGCTAGGAACCAGAAGCTCTCCATGCACGGCGTTAGTGGGACTGTCCATTGTTCCCAGACTCGAATCTGCATCCTTTTGCAGTGGACATGAAATTGGGTAGGAAACAAGCAAAGCAGAGAACTTAAACTAAACTTACAAATAGCAGCAGCTGATCCTTTAAACCCAGCCACTCATCAGGTTCGTCCCAGCTCGCATGACCAGTAGCAAGACCACACTTACCTTAAAAGGAGGCAAAACCAGATTTACTCATTATAATAAAAAAGAGTCACTGAGTATACAAGGGACCCCTTTGATTATCTTACCAACCACTTCAGTCTCTAGTCTAAAACACTGCACGTGTCCTTCAACCACACGTGTCCACAAAATGGTGACTGTCGCACCTCCAAGCTAAATGAAGAAACCAAGATAGCATTGTCGATCCTCTTCCAAAGACACAACTCTAGCATTCTTTTTGCTTCAATTCTGAAGCAAACAGAACCACGAAGACACGCTTAGAATAGCAGCGGCAGTAGCCACTTCAGATGTCTCACAATGAAAGCAGCAACACTCCAATTTCTCTTCAGCTCTCCAGAGAATTCCTGAACTTCACAGTTTCAAAGCTAAAGTGAGCTTTCAGTACAGTTTCCAAGTCAGCTTACACAGGACACAAGTCTCTCCAAAATACTTCCCTGGGTTCCTTACTGGCCCTGACTGGCGATGGAAGCCCACAGTGTGGCTTCCTTCCCAGTCCTGCTGCCCCACATGGCAGCAGCAGCTCTGAGGCCTCCAGCTTCCTTGCTGCCCCTCTCCTCTCTCTCTTCCTCTCCAGGTTTCTCTCTTCTCTCTCTTTTCCAGTTGCACTCCTTCTTAAGTCCCTTCTCTCTGTTCTTCTCCGAGAAGGCTTGGCTTCCCTTCTCCAAGACTCAGCCCACCAGGGCACACTGGCTGCTATCTTAATGCAGCATTATCATCCTTCGGCCATGCCCCCCCCCTCCATTTCACCACAGTACCCCCATCAGACACAGGTTGTATGGGTAGCAAGAATCTTGCCAACTTGTCAGCACAGTATTTTCTTGTAGGTTATTCTCTCTCAGACAGGAATGGAAAGTGGATTTTACCATGAGTCTTCACCTACAGGTAAATGCATCCAGATTTTACCAGTAAAGGCCCAGATGGAAGAGCTGGGCCATTGGGCCTGAAAGCCCAGGCACATTTGCCATGGGTCCACTTTCCAGTTCTGTTCATCCTCTCCAGATGGGGGCTGGCACTACATCTGCCGGGCAGTGCCCCAGAAGTTCAGTTCTTTGGTGTGGGCACTGGCAGGGGCAAGACAAAAGGAGTGGACCTTCAGAGCTATCTGTTGTTACTATTTAAAGAATAAAAGCTTGTAAGCACAGCTGTGATTATATTAAGACAATAGAATTTGGAAAATGTAATATTTGCTTATAAATGGCTAGATAAGTGAGCTGGCGATTTTGCCCTGGAGGATGTCTTTGTCAAATCAGTGGGACAGGTGAGAGCTCCCAAGGTGGAGGGTAGGCTCCTCACCCCTGGCAGGGATACCAGAGGGTGGATGGGAGGAAAGACAATGTGTGGAGTGACTATAAATTGCCTTGCTTTGGGAATGGAGAAGCTTCAGGAAGCTCAAAAGGGCTGTGCTGAAATGACCCTCCCTCAGAACGCACTGAAATCCTCATTTCATAATAAGTCACACTGTAGGGACTTTGGAATAACCTAGTCTGTTACTTTCTAACCTTTTCTTTCCACCTTGAGCACCTTCAAACCCACTTGCATCCTAAAAAGGAGTAGGGCCTTGACTCTCAGGCACTGGGGGATGGGGAAAATGAGAACTATTGCGTTTCTAACTTGAAGATGCATATAGCCAATCAGAGCTACAGCCTGGTGACTCTAGCTAATACTACGGTACTGCAGTCTTGCTTGTGGGTAGAGAGGAGATCTTGAAGCAAGTGCTGGTGGAAGGGGTAGGGATTGTAGTCAGACATGGCCAGACCCTTCCCCAGCATGTACACCAGGTTTCAGTGACATGAGCATAAATCTTTGTATGTGAAAGTAACTCCAGGGTCCTTTCCTAAGTGCTGGTAAAACCCAGGAAAATAGGTAACCATTAGCTACATTCTTTGCTTTTGTAATGTAAACAGTTGATAAGATAACTAGTTAGATTACCTAAATAATACTCTTTGTTTCTCTACCTATTTCTGGAAATCCCCTCTCCCTCCACAAATTTTAACTGCCCGCTGATGAGAATGTGTTCACTGTCTGAAACTATATGACCACTGGTCTCCAAAGGACATGGCTGCTATCTCTTCCCTGTTGTCATGCTGGGGAAAGAGGCAGTCACCCGTAGGCTAATAAAGGCTCATTTCAATTAGGCTGAGACTATGGTTTCTATCTGGGAGGATAGAACACTGCAACAATCTTAAATGTTCTCACCTGCAACAATCTTAAATGTTCTCACTCTGCAACAATCTTAAACGTTCTCACCACAAAAAGAAATGGTAGTCGTTCATGTGCCATGATGGTGGTGTTAGTGAATGCAATGGAGGTAATCTGTTCAAGAAAGGTAAGTGAATCTGTTGCAGAAAATGGCTCAATCCGACAGAGGAAAAACCAAGCAGCACTCAGAGAACTTGAAGGAACAGGAAAAAAAAATGTTTCACCTGCAGCTCAGGGGAAATCTCAACCCTGAACTTAGGCAGAGCAAAGCATTTTATACCTTATCACTTCTGGGTGATGCAGTGAGGGAGTACGAGGGGGTGAGAAGCCCTAAATAGAGTGTGGTACCCAAGGGTGGTAGGGGAAGGGGGGAAGCCTTCGGGCAGACGTACGAGGCAGAAAGGGAGTAGGTGAGAAGGGAAAGCAGATCTGGGACCCTCAGAACAGCAGAATGTCTGGTTTAGGGACCCTCCGGGAAGGGCCCATGTATCAGCATCGGTCAGTTATGAGTATCTAGCCACATATCAGATGAATACTTTGTAAAGCTTGAATTCATATGAATCCATTATATGTCAATTTTAATTCACTCTGGAATAGGTAGGGGGCGAAGAGAACACATTCTCACCATAAATCACTTTTTTAGTGATTCCTTACCAGGGCATTCAAGGTCATTATAAACAGAAACTGCTGAAGTCTTCAGTCCTTTGCATTCAGATGCCAGAACTGAGGCACAAAGAGGGAAGCACTGCTCTTTCACTGGGTCACTGCCGCCCACCCCCAGTCTGGTTCTTATGAGCACCTGCATTCTAAGGCGCCTCAAGGCTAGGTTAAGTGATCCACTATTTTGGTTCTCTAAAAAGCACTTCTCAGGCAGCTAATAAGGCTGACAATAGGATGCAAAATTTCAGCATTTCTAAGAAAGTTTTTTTTAGCAAAACCAAAGCCCAGCTTTGAATTTAACAGGTTGATAGAAATAGGAAATATGCTTTTCTTGTGTTTTAGTCCTCCAAGTGCTACTGAAAACAAGTTACCACAGGGGACAGGGGACACTACTGAACCCCAAATTGTCAGGGAGCACAGGTGCGGTGGAGAGCTGCAGTGGGAGGGCAAAGAGCTGTAACTATTCATGAACCCCCATGCTCTGCTCCAGTAGGGAAGGGAGATAAAGGGAAGCTATGTGGAAATCTTACAGAGTAGTCAGTCTCAACCATTGACAGATTCTGAGAATTTATCTAAAGAAAATGAATCGAAATGTAGAAAGGTTCAAATGGAATGTTCTGTAACATGAAAAGGAGAGCAATCAACATGTCCTGCAATGAATAAATGGGCTAAGTGGATCTGTAAGCAGCTGTTAACAGGATTCTACTCAACTTTATCCTATAGGATGAGACCGCATGGCTCTTGAGCATTCAGTGTCAGGGTAACTTTTCTAAATATCCTCTTTGGTCTCTCGCTCTCTCTCTATCCATCTATGTATCCATCCATCCATGTATCCATCTACTTATCCATGCATTCATGCATCCATCTATGCATCCATGTATCCATCCATCTAACTGTCTGCCTATCATCTATCTGTGTGTGAAAAAAAAAATCATATATACATATAAGAACTTATATGAAAGATGTAAATCTCTCTATCCAAACTACCTATTTAATATTCTAAACATTAAATATCAAGCCCCTAAAATGATAAAGTTGGCTGAGTTAAGGCCACAGGATTATGAATCTTTTAATTTTTTTCTTCCTATTATTGTAAGAAAAATTATTTGAAGATAAACTGGCCCACATTTCCACACAATTAAAACATATATTCTAACTGTATAGAAGGGCTCCCCCACAAAAACACTGGATTGAAAAGAAATGCTATAACGATACAAATGGAAGTTATATCTTTAAACTATTCACAGGTCCACTCTTCATGCATTAAAAAGAATGAACCATAGATTTCAACAACTTTAAATATACCCTTGAGAAGTAAATACGAATCAACCAGAAGAAGCAAACAAATGAAGAAAAGCCAGACGATCTCTTAAGCCTATCAGTGGATTGTGTTTAATTCCACTCTAGGTGCCCAAGTGTGACAAAAAACTAAAGCAAGACTATGGAGAATTAACTTAAGGCTTCTTTGTGTGCTCTGAGCCTGGAACTATTCCCAGGAGCACAAAGTCACTGCCAAGGGCATGACATCAAACCTCAGTGCACCATGGAGGCTGTGCCATATCAATCTCTTAATAGTGGGAAGAGAGCACAGGGTTCCTCTAATTGAATTAAAGAATCCAGTTCATCCCCAAACTTCCCAAGGGCCTCAAGACCTTTAACACATTCCGTGTTGGGGTCCTGCTATCTATCGTTCAGGAAAGTACACCCTGCCATTTGACAGCTCTAACTCCCAGATCATTATTTATAGTGTGAGATGATGTTCATGCAGCAGGAAACAATATTGTACTCAACTATTCCCAGGACCCAGAGTCCATATCCTCTGTTGCTGTAGGTTAGCTTTCGGATATTTTGTTGGAACCTCCAGCATGAAATCTGAGAAAAGCAATGGACCTATAGAAACCATATCAGCAATAATAATGGCTTACACTTCTTTAGCATGAATTATCTCCCAGGTGTTTTTCTAAACACTTTGCTGGTGATTCTCTAACACCCTTACAGAGAAAGTTCTTTTATTACTCTCATTTCATATTTGGGGGCACACTGCTTGGGATGACACAACCAGTGATCATGGAGCTGGTGTTCTAACTTAAGTACCTGATGTGGACCTTTGGGGCTACCACCTCTCAGTATTGATGAGGAGGAACTGAAAAAGCATTCCATATTTCAATATGGATTTCATATTGATTGATTTCATATATGTTGATTTCATAGATTTCAATAGGTCATGGAGTTGGCTGGGGCAGGGGACTCAAAAAGCATAGAATGGTTCAGGGAGTTTCAGGGTTAGTTAAGGTTCTCTAGAAAGAGAATAGGAGGCAAAAGAGAGAAAAGTTGAGTCCAGAACGATAGGGAAATCTGCATTTGAAAGGCAGAAAGACTATATTTTTAAAAAGGAGTTTAAAAAAGAATATTGAACCAGCTCAGGAAACCAAAAGCACCTGCTATCCTCAAACTAAGTGGATTTCAATCATGGAACCCATTTGGGGGCAATCATAAAAATGCCTAGTGCATGGCATTACTCAAAACAGAAGATATAAAATAGCATCTTCATCATCTTTATTTGCCATCTGGACAGACAAGGTCAGTTTACTGACCTCAAATTTTGAGTAGCTAAGAAATAGAGGAAAGCAACATTTTATTAAGCTAAAGCAGGCCACATTTATCCAGAAGCACACAGGAGAAATTATGAAGAGCTATTTAAAGTCTAGAAAACAGCCACTTGATTGTAATAAGGCAAAACATTACAGAGGCATCTGGAAATGTAATTTCAGTCAAAGGCATGATGCATGAGTCTGTGGAAACCCCCTCCCCCCACCCCATCTACACATAGCGGGATACTCTATGTCCCCCAGCGTCTCTGAGAAGCTACCTCAACCATAGCATTACTTACCAAGAACTCCTTTTTCGAGTACTTTAGAACTAAAAATTTGTATCTACTCAGTTATATTTTCATAATCTGGTTTTCCATTGTTTTTGGTTTGTTTCTGTTTTATAACTTCAAGTTTTTTTTCAAGCCACATGGTCACTGATTTTGTGATTTAGAGACATACGATTCACTAGCATGAATGAACATTGTCCTGTGGATTGAATGATCTTTGACTCTTCTCCTGGCTGATGGGAAGAGAAGGGATTTCCCTCTGCAGTGTCTAGGGGTCATGGCAATTGCCCAAAACCGAAGGTTGCCAAAGAAGAATAATCACATGTCTGCATCTCGCAAGAATCCAATTGCTTCAAATACCTTGTATGTCAGAGGGGGTGTGGAGTGAGGTGTGGGCAGGGTCAGTGAAACTACTCTAAGTTCCACAACTTAGAGAACAAAGGGAAACTTCTCTCGCCCAGATTTTATGTGACTCAAACCCAGGAAGTGGATCAGCCTGATCTGGAGCCTTTACCATCTCTTGGAGCAAATGGAAAGCCACATTCAACCCAAAACCAGGAATTCTGTGTAGCTACAACCAATAGTTGTCCCCAAATGGATGGCAATGCAGTTCATTTGAATTAGAAAGGGTGTGGCACAAAGTCTCCTTGGGTCCCTATGGCTGCTAAAAGGACTTAACATATAAGATAAATTGCCAGTGAAGGCAATTTATCCAGTGAGAATTCCAGAATCTCAGGGGAGGAAGTTTGTGATGGGGCTACAGCCAAAAGGAGAAGATGCAGGTCAGAGCAGAACATAGATCAACTGAGAGGTGGGCAGAGAAATAGTCCAGGATGACCAAGACTGTTTGGGAAGAAGAGACCCAGGGTTTAAGTTCACTACTCATTGCTCTTAGGGTTCAAATAGCGGTACTGGCTTTAAGCAAAGAGAGATGCAAACCTTTACCTTAATGTAGAAATGTAAAAATGAAGACTCATTTGGAAGACGACTTTGCCAAGGTCACCCACTCATTTGCTGAGTGAAAGGGATCAGAATAGCCCACCTCCAAATAATACCACATTGGCTATGGATTCTTTTGTGCCAAAGGTCACCATAAATCAATAGATCCAGAGGGAAGCTTCCTTGGAGTTTCCTCTATACAAGAAGCAGCAGAAACTTTTGAGAAAGAAGGGCACTTTTGTAAATCCCCTCCCCCCAGGGATTTTTATGACCATGAAGAAGAAAATCTCACACCAAGTTGAGCCTACCATACCTAAATAACTTCTACTAGTTTCCTCATATATTCACCTTGAACTTTAGCTTCCCCAATTGCTCACAACTCTTTTTTTGTACTGGCTCTACAAATTTATTGTCCTCTGTTAAAATGGTATATAAACCGCAGGTCTGATTGCCTTGATTGAGGCTTGGTTTTCATTTCATTTTCCTGAGGACTGCCCTATGCCTATGAGATCAATCTCATTCTATTAATTTGTCTCTTATCAGCTAGATTTGCAGGACCCGAAGCACTGAATCTGAGAGAACAGGAAAACTTGCATCATCCTTTGTGTAGGATTATAGCTTTGCATGCCTGTGATACCAAGCAGACAGACAAACCCCCATCCAGGGGGATGATGAGATTTGTAAAGTACAGTTGACTTCAAAGCACTCAGATACACCAACCCTGGTTCACATCCTCCTCTATACTCTGTCCCTGCTCACCCTTCTCCCATCAGCACCCCCTTCTGAGAGAGGCTCTGTCTCCTGGGAGGTGGTGTTTGCAGGTGGCTTGGACAGTGAGTGACCCGCACACCAAAAATATGGCCATGGAAGGAAAGCATGGTATGAGTCGCCTCTCTGGGGTTTGGTGTCCTGGCTCAAGAGTCTTGCCTTTGGAGTGTGATGATTACCAGATGGGTGTGAGAGTATGATTCCTACGGCACATTGTATATACAAAACATGTCTACTTGGACAAATAAGCAATAAGCATTTCAGGCTGGTGTGCAAAACCCTGACTGACCACCGGTGTAGCCACAGCCTCTACATGAGCCAGGGGCTTCCTGCTGGCCTGGGAAGAATCTTTCACCCCTGGCATCTAGTGGGGAGAGCCCAGAAGGTCATTTCAGGGGGCTGTCAGGTGGGTGAGCCCAGGGGCCTCAGGACATGACCCCTCCCAGGGATGAGGAGGGCTCCATCCACATACACACTGAGACTTCTCTTCCAGTCCACTGACAACATTAGCTGTGCTTCAGGGAGACATTCTCACACATTTTAGTGGAGATGAATGGGTTCAATAAACTTAGTAGCAGGTTTCGAGCTGGGGATCAGAAAACAGGAGCCTGGCTCTACGTTTCTTGTGCACCAGTCTTGAATTGATCCCTAGAGCGGACTGGGGGAGTGTGAGGTGAATTCTCCTTGACATATGTTGAATGTTCTAGTGCAGGCAAAGATGGGGTGGTAGAAAAAGTGGGGTGATCTTTAGTCATATAACCATTTTTGCCTTTGGGACTAATCCCAGAAGGCAGCACAGTGTGACCAAGGGAATTGAAGAGTGGCCCCTGGAAGTCCAGCTGGCTCTGTGTTCCTGGGAGCTAGATCCTCCTCTAGTTTCCACTGTCTGCTGTTGCCAACCTTCTCTTTTCTCCTTCCAAGTTCTGGTGAGCTTTATCTTTGTGTGAGAATCTCTCACGGTTCCCATGGCTTCATCTACATTTCACCAGGCTTGTGGGGTGCCTACCCCATCTTTGGCTGGTGATGCCCATGAGCCAGGATTTTGCCTCCAGACTTCCTGTCTTCCATGAGATGGCCATTTGCTGGGTCTTATCTGTGACATGGTGCAAATGAGCAAACACTGCATTACAATATAAGTGAGGCAGAGATCCTGAGATTATCTCCAAGCTACCTTGAGGTTTATCTTAGCTAATTCCCTCAACTCATTAAGCTGCATATAATTGTGGCCAAGACCACACTTTTCTCTCTGCTGGGGTCTGTCAGTTCAGCTCAGGAAAAAAAACAAAATTGATGTATGATTTTTCCTTTCCATCGCTAATCCTAGATAACGACAAAAAGCTATTGACCATCTGCCCAAGAGAGGGGCCAGGAGAGGGAGGAAATGGCTCGACGGAGTCCACTGCCAGATTTGGAAAAACAGGGCATGTATCCTCATGGAGGGGCACTGCCACCACTCATCTGTCCAGACCAGTCACTCCTGCCCTGGCTGACTCAGACCACCTGGCCTCACCAGTGATTCATGCCTGGGAAAACCGACTGAGGTTAAGTCTCCCCTACAGGTTTTGCAAATGTGTTTGATAGATGAGGTCAGATAAGGAGAGCCAACTGAATTTGTGCCAGTTAATAATCATGAAGGGTTCCAAGGTCCTGGCAGGGTGAGGGTGGAGTTTAGAAGAATCTGTTAAATTAGATTTAGGACCTTAACTGGAACAAGGCTGACAAGCAAGCTGCATTGCAGGAAAGCATCCATGGCAGGAACTAAGTGCAGCCTCCCTTTTGTGATCTTGGCCGTTAGGAAGTGAGAGAAGGAGAGTATGAGAAGGACTTGCTTTCCCAAGTGCAATAAAGAGTAGAAAAAGAAGGTGGGTGGTGGGAGGCGGGGAAGGCGGGGGGGGGGGGGCTACAGGGAGCAGGGCATTCTTCTGTCCTTCCATCTCAGGCTGTGTGCGGTCATCACTAGCGGTTTTTGGAACTGGACACTGGGCAGGGGCACGTTCCCTGTGTGCTGAGCCCTACCAGGTTCTGTCATGGTCACCTGTGGAGTCGCAGCACACTTGCAAGAGCAGCACAGTCAAAGGGAGTCCCACAATGAGGCTGAGGTAGAGAGAGAAGCCAGGGTTCTCAGGGGCTGCTGGAGCAAGCTGGTCCTGAATCACCCAAGAAGCAACTCTGCTGAGCTCTCTTCTTCCTTCAGCATGCTCAGCCTCTCCCTGCAAACAGTTACCTAAAAAAGTCACTGATTATTTTGAAAGGATTATTGGCATTGAGTAAATGTGAGAGAGAGAGTAAAATTTAGCTAGAAGACTGGCCCTTATCCAGGATTACAAAATAAGAAGTAGATGGGTGAAATGCAAATATAAAGCCGCCACCAGTGTGCATATATTTACATGTCAGCGATGTTACTGGAAATGCTATCATTACATACAACTAATTCTAACATCGCAGAACTTGGACTTTTCTTACCGAATAGACTTTTTGTTTTGATTTTGTTTCAGAAAAGGCTGATGGCAGACATGGTACTTCTCCCCCTTTGAAGCTCTCCTACTGATGGGCTCTTTTCTTCAGCAGGGAGGCAGGGGCCTCTCTCACCTTCTCTGCCGACGCTGAACAAAGTCCTCACCCATCTGATGGAGTTTCAGTATCAGTGACTAGGATTTGGGTGCAGTGTCAAATCTGTTTGGAAAATCTGGGACAGAATGAAGCTAAGGGCTGAATTTAGTCTTCTAATTAATTTATTTAGAAAATACACAACATGTTCTTTTTTATGGTTAAGACCATTTTTCTTTAGAAACAGCTTAAGGTACACAACAAAATGGAGAAGGGCAGAATTCCCCATGTAGTCTCTCCCCTCACTCATGCACAGCCTCCATCATTAACATTTTCCATCCATTCGTTGAAAGCAATAAACCAAAAACCTACACTGACAAATTTATAATCACCCATTTTCAATCACCCCACTGACATTAGGGTCCACTCTTGGTGCTGCATAGTCTGTGGGTTCAGATAACTGATAATGGTAAAGGCGAATGCCTTTACCATTATAAAGTGGTAGAGAATAGTTTCACCATCCCCCAAGTTCATTTACCCATTCTTCTCTACCCACCCCCTGTTCCTGGAAACCTCTAATGTTTTCACTATCTCCATAGTTTTGACCCTCTCAGAAAGCTGGAATCATATGACTTAAGAGTTCATTTCTTTTTAGCACCAAGTAATATTCCATGATCTGGATATGCCACAGGCTAAAGACCCATTCATGTACTGAGGCCCATCTTTGTTGCTCTCAAATTTTGGCACATGTTTTTGTGTGGCATGTATTTTCAAATCCTTTGGGTAATAAGAATCCAGCACAACTGCTGGATGATATAGTAAAAATATGTTTAGTTTTGTAAGAATATGCGAAATTGTCTTCCAAAGTAACTGTACAGTTTTGCATTCCCACCAGTCACATTGTGAGTTCCTGTTGTTCCCCATCCTTACAAAATTTGGCTTTGTCAGTGTTTAGAATTTCTGTCATTCTCCTAAGAGTGTAGCAGTACCTCACTGTTTGAATTTTTTTTTTGTTCTTTTATTATTTATTACTGTAGTAGATGTCGGTAAATTTTGAATTGAATTTTGATCATTTCAATCAAAGGAAGAATAAAATGGCAAATTAAACATGGCAGCTTAAAGAAAAGATGGCATATCAGATGCTATGTGTGTTGTGGCTGAGGCACCAGCCAGGTAGACCATGCAACAGACATGACCCTCTCAGTCCCCCATCATCTTCCTCTTACACAGATGCAGAGAATCTGCTACTACTCCCAGACAAGTGGTACATGTGGGAAACTGGGCCTCACTGTTTGAATTTGCATTTCTCTGATGATGTAGACAGTATATTTTCTTATACCACCTGTACTTATTTTGGGGAAGGTAATTTTTCTCCTTTGCCATCTTGTAATCATTTTATTGTTTCGTTTTAAGTTTATCTCTATGGTGTATGGAGTTCACTTTTGTGGATGATACTGTAAGGCTTCTGTCTAGGTTCCTTTTTCTCTTGCGTGCGATGTCCAGTTGTAATATATATTACAAATAGCACACTTATTTAAAGATTATCTTTTTTCTATTGTTATTGTCTGTGTGCCTTTGTCAAAGATCAATTGATTTTATTTGTGTGGGTCCACTTCTGGGCTCGTTATTCTATTTTATTGTTTATTTTTACCAATACTACAATGTCTTTATTATTGTAATAACTAATTTATATTAATATAGTAATAACTGATAATAATTTTTGAAGTTGGGTAGTATCAGCCCTCCACTTTGTTCTTCTTCATTATTATATGGCTATTCTAAATATCTTGCCCCTCCATAAGAACTTTAGAATCAGTCTATTGATGTCCACAAAATAACTTGCTATAAGACTGACTGGGGTTGCAGTCAACTGAATCTGGAGATGAGTTTAGGAAAAATTGATATATTAACAATATTTATTCTTCCTATCCATGAACATGGAATGGAATATTTCTCCATTTACTTAGTGGCAACTTGTGTGTATATTAAGACAAGTTTAGAAAAGTTTATGAAGATTTTCTTTCAAATTATCATAGCAGGCATGAGCATCTCACCAGAAACAGATATCAAAATATTTCCTAATAGAAGAAATTCATACCATATCTGGGGTACTGGTTTTTCCCCCCAAATATTGACTGGATTATTTCAATATGCAAAGTCATTTTTTCAACAAATCATTAATGCTCAACTGAAGGGAAATGAAAATGGAGGAAACCAAACCAGAATTTAAGGTGTTTGCTAACTTAAATGCGTAATAATTATACAAAAAAACCCTGGAGCACTGCTAATGCCCATGATTCCAGTTGGTACATATAGTTATGCCATTTTCAAGTCCTGCTGGTTCCCTCAGCAGGCTGTTGCTTCTGTAATTACTTTTCATTCTCTCGAGGACCTCAGAAGGCAGAGAGTATAGCGTGAGATGGGTTTGTTTTCTCTAGACCTGACATTAGTTTGAGAACAACTGCATTTTACAAACCAATTTTCTTTTCATCCCTTGGGCATAGTTCCCATAGCCTTCTGTTGTATTTGTAAAAGGAAATGGAGTAGCAAGATTAAGGGATAGTCTGAGCCAATAAGAATTCTGACCTTTGCCACTGATGTGTCCCCTCCAGGAACTTACAGAGCTGGTCTACAGTGGCAAACACAAATCAATTTTTTTGTCAGTTTGTTGTGCAAATCATCCATAAGTCAGATGAGTAGGGCTCAAGTAGAAGGCTCAAGATGGTGGTTTGGGCAGTAGGTCTTAGGTACCTGCTCAGCAACTGATGAAGGATGCAGCTGGGAAGTCATCGAACATTTCAGGACCTCCCTCTGCTCTTACTACTCACATCACCACAACAAATACATTCAACACCTTAATTCCCAGTTTTCTTGTTATTTGAATAAGAAAACAGGAGTCCCAGGAGCACAGGGTTGCTCTGTATATTTAATCAGGGAATTCAAGAACATAGAGTAAAGCCTGCAAACAAGCATAAAGATCTAGAAGAAAGAGAAGGAGTGACTTGGGCACAAGGATGGACTAACTTTCATCTCTCAGCACACACGGCTTGGGGATATTTAACTGTCTGGCTAACTACTCAAATAAAAACTGCCATTTGCAATGACACTGTCAACTACTAAAGACATTTTAGCATAAGTTGCTAGTCATTTTTTTCAATGTCTTTGTGTATGCAGAGCAACAACCTTCAAAGGTAGCTCAGCATGGCTCAGAGTCTGGTTTTATAACAGGAGATCTCTGTTTACTAAGCAGGTTTTTCCTCTTACATCTTAAGTTTTGTTCATCATGTAGTGAGTGATTTTCTAGCTATAGTTGAAATGCCTCACTTTTACAGGCATTTTTTTGGAAGGTTGTTAAATAATAAATCATGGTTTTTCAGGGGTAGTAATGCACTGGCTGAGAACAGATTTGCTGCAGGAAAGACATGGGCTTTGGTTGGTGGCACCCACTTCTCCTGTGGGAGGAGCTCCAGCTGGGAGGAGAAGAGTAGAGTGCCTCTTAAATTTTGGACACCACAAAAGTTGAAGTCTCCAACTGGGGAAAACATGTTCATCGGTACTTGTTTTTCAACCATCCCAATTTAGGTAGGTTCATCTTTGGTTTTAGCAGCTAAAGAACGTCTGAGCCCTTGGAATTACCTTCACAGGATTTTTAATAGTGAGTAGGAGAAACAGCTAGCAAGAATACAGTCATTTGAGTTCCCCCTTGAGTTACTACCTCCCACCCTCCATGACGCTGCCCTTTTATCACCTCCTTCTAGGCTCACTTGTGTTCACTTATGCATGCACACAGCCACAGGGCCAGGTACGTAGTCCTGGGGAGGGCACAGTACCACAGGTGCTGGTCATAGAGGTTAATGGTGAATGAGTGCGAAAAACCCTGATAACTCATTGACCCGACAACGTTCTTATCAAACTTTTTTTTTAATAATATTCATGAAATAGAAGCTGTCTGTGTGGCCAGCAGCCAGGAAAAGAAAGGTCAAAGTTCAAAAAGGAAAAGTTTCCAAGTGTAAAGATTGACAGGCTTTTGTCCAAGCTGAGAAGGAAGAAGTCTTTCTCTTGTTTTAGCTGCAGGTAAGCAGTCATCTCAATTATTCACCCTCCTTCTTGGGACTTCTATGTCCCTTCTCAGGTCTTCAGAGAGAGACTTCCTGGGCAGCACTGGCCAATTCTGCTGACCAGGGAGCGGGCCCAGTTCCCAACAAGAAACCTGGTGTGTAGGTGGCACCCAGAGGGCTTTACTGAACATTTTCCTCCTTGGAAGAGTTAACCCTGACATGTATTTCCAGCCTTTAAAGATTCAAAGTTTTACTTATTTTGACCCAAACTAGCCACGTTGAAGGAATAGTAATAACCTTGTCGGCAGCTGTGTACCTAACAAACACTGCATACTGCCAGGTAATCAACAGAGGATGATTTTTTCTTAGTCTCACTTTAAGACATCAAAGCAGATGCGGTTAGCCAAGTGGCGGACAGGGTACAGGGTCAAATATACATCCAGTTTCTCCTTTTCACTTCATATTTATTTGGGTTGACTGGAATTATTCCAAGGGTGATGCAGTGATGGCTGGATAGCTATACGAAATGTGGGAGATGAATTCATTAAGTATGGATGGACTAGGGTGCTGGAGATATCTAAAAGGAGAAAGAAATGCAGGTGGTCTCAGTTAAGGAGTGTAACTGAAGTCAAGCTTTTGTCCCTCAGTAAGGATATGTGGGTAGTGGTGGAAGGCAGCACAGAGGGCTCGTAGGTCAAAACTATTTTTTTGTAAATGAGGTTTTACTGGGACACAGGTGAGCAATGATAAGCGACCTAATGGTCACAAAACCTAAAGTATATACTCTCTTGGACTTTCTAAAAACACAGATCCTACTCATCTAAGAGGTAAAGGATCCACTCCTTTATATGCCAGAATGTAGCCCCTTGAAGGTACGTTTGTATCTGCTTTGCTCAGGGATCTGTCTTGATCACCTGTAAAGCCAAAACACCTAATACTTGGTTAAGAGTCAGCAAGTACCTGGGTGATTTTCTTGTTTTATATCCTTGCAAAGGGGAATGTATATTTGGAGAATGAAGAGTGTTGAAATAGTTTTTCACATGAAGCGCATAGAGTTCAACCTCATTTCATAGTTAGATGATTTCCAGTGCGTGGGAAGGTCACACATGCTCCACATGAACTACACTTAAAAGTAACCTGTCAACAGTCCCATGCAACCTCTTTCAGTCAATGAACTCACTGATCTACATCAGCAGCAAGTTCTTTACTGCAGGGCCACAAAGCTGATGGGAAACATTGAAGCTTACTTTTTCTTTTGGTTTTGTTTTTGTTAGAAAGTGGTGGAGGCAATACCCAAGAGAGAAGGGGAGGAGTGGGGGAGAAAGGATGGGGGAGGGGAGGGGAGGGAAGGGCCAAGGGGGGGGGGGGGAAGGGGAGGTAAAAGGAGAAGGAAATGGAAAAGGAGAGGGAGAGGGAATGAGGAAAGAAAGAAAGCAAAGGACAAGTTAGCTGCAGAAATTTAAATAGTGAATTCTTCCTTTGGGTTGCAGTGCTCACCCTCCCAGTTGGGGGCCTTCTCTTTCCCCCATGTGCCTTCAGATGGCTATCAAGTTAAACTTGGCACTGGGATACAGTATGGAAAATCTTGTTTTGTTGAAAGAACAAATTCACCTCTAAACAGAAGTACATCACCTCCAGGACCAGACTAATGTAATGGCTGACACTTTGACTACTCTTTCAAAACTCAAAGCAGTCTGCCAACATGCTTCTTTTATTTCAATAAGTTTCATTCTATCTGCAATCCTGTCTTATGAGAGTTTCCATATAATTCATATTTGGTGTTTCCTCATACCTCAGTGGACACCAGTCCCAAATGCCAAAAGAGAACTCCTGGAACTCTCTTCTGCTCCTATTTTCTGGGTACATCACTCATGATGGTCACTCCCTCCAGAGTACTCACTTCTCTCTCCTCACTAGCACTGTCTAAAGATCAAGTAAACCCACAGCTGAAAACAGTGTTGAAGAACATGGGCTGCTGAACATGCCATCAGTACTCTCCTGGACAACCTTCCTTTGAGCAGTAACTTCTTGCTCACATCATAGAAACAAGGAGGCAAGTTTCTTCATGAAATTGTTCAAGGCAGAAGGAACTGGCCAACAAATCAAATTTTAGTTGGGTTTTGCTTTCATTTTGGAGTTTCATATAAGTAGATGCCTGGAAGATACCAGACGGGTCATTTCATGTACATCTCTGCCCACTCTGTGCTTCCAGTGTTGCAGAGATTCTCACCTTTATCTCTTAATAGTTATGTGCCATTGCCCCATTCTTCATCTGTTGAATCTCACTTCACAGAACACCAATCACAGCCAGTCCAGAAGCAACAGCTGTTGCACTTACCGAAAGCTTAGTGTACTCAGTGCTCACTTGAGAGCTCTCATAAACTCCTCCTTTAGACCTTACAATAATGCTGAGAGTATTATCCATACTTTATAGAGGAAGAGTTACAGTGAGGAGGATCAGGACCCTGGCTAGTAGGACTGAGCTGGGATTTGCATCTAGGGCTGACTGCAGAGCCTGGGGTATGTAGAATGCATTTGACTATTATGAGTATTAAATGAAATGGTGTGTTTTGGGATATTAGGATAGCCAGGTAGACATCATTATGAAATCAAATAAGATCCTCTTACAAATATAGTGATCTGTGAGAATTTTCACTTTAAGAAGAAAGACAATAGAGAGGCAGTTTGGAGCATATTTCAGAAATGGGAGGCCTTAATTGATGAGGGGGCAGATTATACATCATTTGACAGATGGGAGGAAAATACTGCAGCATTTTGAGCAAAGAAATGGCAAGGCAGTTCTAGCAAGGAACTAACTGGGGTTAAAACTCCCAGTGGAGCAAAGTTTGAACAGATAACAGTTCACAGGACAGATAGGGCTAGAGAGGGGGACAGTAGGAACAGGAGGCTCTGGGAGGCTTAAGGAGGGGGCATCAATGTTTCCACAATAGTGCAACTGTTAAGGGTCTATGTAGCTGTGTAAGAATAGGGTACCAATTATAGGAAAATGATAATCTGAAAAGAAAGCTGAGTAACAATGTATAAGCAGGAGTGGGAAAGAGCTGAAACCCTATTCTACCCGCATACAATGAAGCTTTTGGTCATTGCTTTGCTTTTACAAGAGAATATTGTTGTTGCCAAAGGAAGCAAAATCTAGATTCCCACTTAGCTTTTATATGACATCTCCTCAGGGGGAGAGCTGCTAAACCAAGAGACTCATAAAGTAATATTTAAAGATTTCAGATTTCAATAGAAAAGTACTCATCCCACTAAAACTCAGAAAATCACAAAAGAAATGATAAAAGATGACTGATATATGCCAATACTAAGATTAATTAGATGTTGAGATTATCTGACAAGGGTTTTAACAGTAGTAATCATAAAAATACTTAGAGCAGTTAGAAATACTCTTGAAATAAGTAAAAACATAAAATAAGTGGAAACTGGTAAAACACAATACAAATATTTCTTTTTAATTCATTGAAATGGTTTAACAGTAGAGTTGAGATGTAGTAGCACTCAGAATATGGACTTTTTAATAATTGATATTTTTTAATATTCCCAATCTAAACAACAAAATAAATCATTTATTTAAAAAATAAGTTATTTTTTAAAACAAGAGAATCTGAGGAGTTAATGTTAATAGAACTAGCATCTCAGAAGAAAAGTGAATTGAAAAAAGTATTTTGGAGAAAATATTGACTAAAGCTTCTAAAATTTGATGAAAGACATAAACCACGGATTAAATAGACTGAACAAAACTGAAGTAAAATAAACTCAAACAAAACCATACCCAGGCATGTTATAACAACTAGAATGAAAACAAAACAAAAATCTTGAAAGATTCCAGAAAGAAATAATGCATTACATATAAGTGAATGCCAATGGAAATGACAACAGACTTCTCATCTGAAACCATGGATATGGGAGGAAATTTCACAACATATTTCAAGTATTAGAAGAAAAAGATGGCCAACTGTGAATTCTTATATCCACTGAAAATACTTCCATAAGTTAATAATAGATAAGAATATTCTCAGATAAAGAACATGTCAGCAAATTTGTCACTATCAAAGCTTACTTAATGAGTGGCTAAAAGAGGTACAAAACCCAGAAATGATGATAAAAGAAGAACTGTAATTTCAACAAATGAAAGAAGAACATGGGAATGAGTAAAGGATAAAAATATATTCAGGGCCGGGCATGGTGGTGCATGTCTACAAGCGGCAACCTAGGAAGCTGCGGCCGAGGCCAGGGATCATGGTTTGAGTCCCACCGGGGGCACATAGTGAGACCTAGTTCTAAAAAAATATAGCTGGGCATGGTGGTGCATGCTTGTAATCCCAGCTACCTGGGAAGGGAAACTGAGCCTGGGGATTGCTCGAGTCTGTGGTACCCCAGGCAACGTAAGCCTGTGGCCACAGGCAAAAAATAGCAAGACCTAGTCTAAAAAAAAAAAAAGAAAGAAAAAAAAATATTCAACAGCCCTTCTCATGAATTTCTTAATCTTTGATGGTTGAATTGTAATATCATCGGATGCAATGCTCAGTATATTTAGAGGAAATACCTAAAACAACTATATTCTCACTTGTGTTTTCTATTAGATTCATTCTCCTGACTCTAGGGCTTTGGCTACTTAAAAACTAGCTTCTTACCCAATCCTATATAGCTAGATATGGGCTCTATATCATGCCATCACCAATCATCAGTTCTTACTGGAATTTACATACTAGAGCCTTAACACATGGGAAAGTTCCCTAGTAGTTTTTGTCTTTATAATTCCCACCCCTTTACCACCTTTGGAGCCCAATCTGAAAGCACTTGGAATTGTTACTGCGTTATTATTGCTGCAATTTTAGATAAGTTTTGTCTTACTTTGCAATTCTGCCTCATTTGGGTTGTTATTTATCAATTATATCTCAATGAAATCACAAGAAAAAATATACACTTCAGATTTGAAAGGCCAGATCCATTTCATTCAACTCTTCACCTCCTTCCAAACAGCACTTCTGTGAATTAGATGTGTGGTGCAGAAGATGCTGTGGTTGTCCACTTCTCAGTAGTGCCCCGGGGGTCCCGCTGTATCCCCAATATCATCCCTTCACAGCCAGGAGCTAAAAGAGAGTTCCAAGTCCAACATTTTGGCTTTGTTTTAGTTTTCTCCTTTCCTCTCTATGACCCCAGGAGAATAAACAACTTTTTATATCTCATTGCTCAGAAGTAAAGCAACGCGATCAGATACATATTAGAAAATGAAACATGTTTGTCATCCATCTAAAACTCCAGCTGATCACTTTACTGCTTGTTGGTAGGGGAAAAAACACATACAAAAAAATATGTCATCTCTTTAACAATATTTCACAAGGTAGAAATCAAGATTTTTGAGAAATTCACCACCTGAGGCTCTTCCCTTTCAGATACATTGATCATGCTTTGTTGAGCACTATAAATAAATCATAAGAGCTGAAGCTTTATTTTCTTGTTTTTGTTCTTTTTGGTTTGACATCATCCAAAGATTACATCCTGGGTTATCAAAAGATGATTGTGTAGGTTTCCTGTAAACATGAGTTGCCCATTAGCTGTCTAAGCTGGCAGCCACTCATTTCAGTCAAGTGGGACATCCTGCTAATGAGGCCATGGTGCCTGCAGGCCATCTGGCCCCCACCGGACCCCTCTGATTTCCAGCAGTTGCAAACCCAGCCAGGCACAGCTGGGCATCCAAGGATCCACTTGAGGCCAACACAAATCTTTCCTGAGCATCTGCATGGGGAAGCACTCTTGCTACACCAGCCTCTCAGCTAAGAGCACTCCTCATGTCATCTCATTCAAGTCTCAGGGCCACAGCAGGAAGTGGGGAATTATTATCTTCACTCTGGGGACAAGAGCAGACATCCAGTTCTCCAGGCTTGACGCCATGCAGTTTTGATGCTATAGATCCAGATTCTGAGCATGGGCTGATTTCTAGCACGTGCTCTTAAACGTTGTTTCTGATGAAAAGCAAAGTCTAGTAAACCTTATATCACCAGTGGATTTGACTACCCAAGCCTTGTGTACCTGAGGATAATGTCACTGATCTACGGTGCTAAATAGTCTGTACTTTGAATAAATATACATCTAAGTATCAAGCCAAGCAAGACTCCTTTGTGGAAGTGAATTACTTAAGTCTTAGGCACCTCTGCCTCTCCAAGCCCATTCTATAGTCAAGCGTAGTGGTGCAGCCTAAAATACAGCAGGAGAAATCACAGAAGCTACATTTAGCAGAGGACCATCCCAGAGAGGCTGTGGTGAGGGTGCCTCAGATCTACACTTTTACTGACTTATCCCCATTATTCTGATCTCTGTGTCTACATTTAATTTTACTGCTTTCTACTTACTACTAACGCTCAACAGGGGCCACACATATTTTATAGTTACATTCAACTACATATTATATTGGAAGTGCTGTGCTATGTTAGTGTTTGGAAAAGTCATCTCATTCAACTCTCAGGACTACAGGAAGAAGCAGGGAGTTATTACCTTCACTGTGGGGACAAGGAGAAGACATCTTGCTTTGGTTTTGCTATGCTTTCTTATGTGCAGAACTTGATGGGAAAGACTGTGAAGTATATTGCATAATTTGGGGGGAGGGAGTCATAAATATCCTAAGTAGGATCTAATGATATGAATATGTCCATTACTTGTGTTAGGGTTCTGTTTCATTTTCTTGCTGTTAGAGGAATAGTAAGGAGCAAACTGTGAGCCAGTGAATATCCTGAATAGACTAATCCTCCTGCCACCTACTATAACTCATTTCTGCCAATCTCTCTCATGCTTAGCACTACAACTCCTAACATGCCTTGAATCAGACTTCTTCAACAAGGGACTCCTGGGAAGAAGGAAGGGTCTGTATGGTTGTTGAAATGCAAAAGAATGGAAGTATATGAGCTGACACTTCTAGTCTTTTCCCTCTTTTCCTCCTGATGTTAGGACTTTGGCAGGCAACACAATCTCACTCTTTTGAGAGACTATGGCAGTCACCATCTTGACCTTGGGGTAGATTCATTTGAACCTTTGAAACAGTTCTCTCCTTCTCCCCTAACCCTTTGTACCCTTTATAATCTCTTGAATGTGTTTCCTGCCAGGAGAGGACTTGGATTCATTGTCCAGAGACTCTTGGGCCTTAACTACTCTGTTTTGGGTTCTGCCTATTTGACTGAACTTCTGCCCACAAAAGAATGGTTGATTTCAGAGTTTAGAGTTTAATTCAGAATCTGTATTTTCAAGTCCTTTCCCCCCCTACTCTTTTCTCCCTCTATTGTCTTGAAACTCTCACCAACTCAAAATCTTTGAGCAGACTCACATTTTATTATTTTGCTTTTATGTGCACAGGTGGCATGAAACCTTAGGAAGGGTAACATGGGTTTTCTCTCCTTACCACTTTGGGGTTCCTGAGTACCCCTTGCTTCCCCCCCCCCCCGTATCACCATTACTTATCAAAACTGATACTCACCAGATACTCAATAAGTATGTGTTAAGTGAGTGAACAATTATTCATCATTGATCTGCTACATAGCAGTAAAAGGAATATTTGCTAGAAACATGTGGCCAGGATTCACATGTAGACATATGGCAGTGTGTTTATATGATGGAATGTTAGCTTAGGTCAAACAGATTTCAGACAGAAAGCAAGCAATGCTGTTTCTGGCCCTAAACTTTGCCTAATACTTTCACAATGATTGTTTTGAGTACCTATTTCCCATACTATAATCACAACCTGTAACAAAGTTTTCCTCATTTGTTACTCCCCAGTTACATGTGATAGGACATGGCTGTTAGACAAATATTGCCCCAAATTTGAGTTTAGATAAGGTGCCATGTTGTAAACAGGCAAGTGACTATCTTCTTTTCCCTTCCTGGTGGGTAAACTCTGGGCTGAAGGAATTTCGGAATTTGGCAATGAACAACTTTGGGGTATTGATTTTAGACTTGCTACAGGCAGCACTCCCCTCCCCCTAAATTGTCATATACCCAATCAGCTCTCTAGTATCCTTCTCCTAAAGGGTTCCTCTTTACAAACCAGCCCTCCTGACAGATACCTGCTTGCAATTTTGGGAGATAATTAGATTTGATGATGATATCTGAAGGAATTCCTGTCATGTTTCATGTCATGAGACTTGGGACTAGGGCCTTGGAAGTAGGACAATCTGGTAGCTGAAAGTAACAAAGTGAGAGAGGAATTTTTATTTTTGCTGTAGACTGAACAGTGTCCCCCCAAACTCACATGTTGAAGCTCTAATTCCCCATATGGCTATATTTAGAAATAGAGTTTGTTAGAGGTGACTAAGGATAAATAAAGTCATAAGGGTGAGCCCCTGATTGGATTAATATCCTTACTTATTAGTCCCCACTTATATGGGGACACAGACTGAACACTGCTGTCTGCAAGAAGGAAAGGAAGCCCTCACCAGAAACGTAATTGGCTCACACCTTGATCTTGGACTTTTCAGCACCAGAACCATCAGAAAATAATTCCCAATTGTTTAAACCATGTAGTCTATGGTATTTGGTAAGGCATCCTGAGCAAAATTCTAAAGTACTAAACCCAAACAAAATTGTGTTTAGTTTGATTACTCCAATTCTTCAGGACTATCTAAAAATCTGGGCAATTTTCAGTATGTATACTAAAAGGGACAAAATATTCCCAGTAAGAGGATTAAGCATTGGATTTAGTGCCAGGGAACTGTGTAGAAAATAAAGTAAAAAGTCATATTATTATTCTGGCATTGATTTGAATGTAAAAGAATAATGAAAGAAAATAATATCATTATTGTTGGTCTCCAGTTACCCCTAAATTTGATGCTGGTAAGACAAATACACAAACACACAGCTATACAAACATAATGTATAGGTTCACCTTAGAAATGGGTTCAAGTAGGGGTAGGTAAAGTTAACAGGGTAAGAGATGATGTAGATGAAACACTGAGTTAATGTTGAGGGTCTGAAAGCAGGGGTTGGCTAAGGGAGGCAGGATGATGGGTGAAAAATGAGAAACAAATGCAAGGTATGCTGTGCAAGCAGTTTAGTGAATGTCCAGAGAGACAGTAGCCACCTGAGGCCAGAAATGCACTAAAGTAGCTGATAACAAGTCATCTGGAAGAATTTTCCAGTTGCTGTTCTTGTTCAATGTCATTTTCTTTTCTGCTTCTTACATCTTTGATCAGTCTATTCTCAACTGATGCTGAAATGTGTGAATCTACTGAGACATTTACCCAGTAGTTCCCAGGTCTTTACCTAGAGAGTTCTTGGGTGTGTGTTCATATTGGAAAGGGTATATTTTCATGTAGGACATCATCATTGTATCTCTGTGACCTCCAAGTGCTATCCTATGCCCTAGTGAGTTCTGTGATAGAAAAACAAAGTGCCAAGGCCAGTGTTTCCCAAGGAAAGCTGAGAAACCACAACTACTGAACCAGGCAGTATATACTTCCACACAAATGCCAAATAATCTACCAAACAGAAGCATCTAACCCTTCACAGCTGCCTTCATAGAAGCTAATGAACCAACTGTGAACCAGGAGGATAATTTGGCAACAGAGAGAGGAAAACAAGAGGAGAGGTTTTTGAGGCATACAGGTGTACAAGGTGAAGTTGGCCTCTCCCCTTTCCTGCCTTAAACTATCACATCATTTCTTTTGTCAAACACCCAGTGACTTATTTGACCTCTATTTTAGTTGTAAATTTATACCATTAAAATATAAAGAGCAGGCGGCAGTAAATAAGGAAACAAGGACAACGCACCGCAGGGTCCATGTTTCTTTCATTCTGGACATGGGTGCATTTGGATGTTTTGAAACTGGCAACTGCCACTTGGGCAGTTTGTGTTTAAAGTTTTCATACAAAACAGAGTGGAAAACAATATATCTCATAGAGTCAGACTAAGCATAAAATCTTCAAGAATCCTCCATACAATTCAAAGGAATTTGTTATGCCAAGAAGTTAGCAGACTGAAAACAAAAAACTATAAAACTGGAGGTACTGTTACCAAGGAAAGAGAAAAAGCATGACAAACCTGGTTGTAACTGTGGTGAGTACACTGTTGCCGTGGACACTGAAGGTGTCACATATCAGACACTGAAGCAACTGTTCGTGGAGGAAAGACTGAGAACACCAGGTGACTAACCTGGGCACAAGTGACTGATCTGGACACACTTCTGAGCAGCGAGGCATGGTGCTGTGTTAATACAAATAAGCCAGATTTCTGATTCTGCCGTTGATTTGAACTTCTGAGGAGAAATTTCACCATTTATGACTTACTTTTCACTTGTATGTGTTGCTGCATTCTTTTTTAAAATCAAGGGCAGGTATTAAGAGTTATCCGTACTTATCAATACTTTGGTATGATATGGGGTGACTCAGATGATCACCAGTCGGGTCCTCTGATAGTGAGGTAGTTAAAAATTGCACTGGGCTCCATACTGCCTGGTGGGCAGGGTCTGAGAGAAAGACCCCCCTAGAAGAAACAAGAAATGGGAAGTGTGAAAAGGGTGCATAAAAAGAGAGGAGAGGGATGGAGGGACATGAGAATGGTAGGAGAGCCCAAGTGACCAGGCAGGGTGAAAATCCCCTGGAAGAGTGAGCTGGTGGTAGCAAGGAACCATGGTGGGAGAGTGGCTGGCAGAATAGTAGCCAGTGTGGAGAGTGTGGCACCATAGCAAGGCAGCAAGGGGGCATGGAAAGCTGGTACCTGGAAAAGTCAGGGATTTGGAAAACTGATTTTGCAGCAGCATTTGTTGAAAAAGTTTGGACAGCTTTGGAGAAGCCACAGCTCTGAACACTAAAGAGAGAAGAAGCAAAGAGAAAGCAGAAAAGAAAGACTGGGCTTTGCAGAGTGCCTAACTCAGGTTTGGAGGGGCAAAGGGGCATCATCATGGACATCTGTTTGGGACTTTTGGACTAAATGGTAATTGGGGCAAAATAACTGGCCACTTGTGGCATTAAGGACTTTTTGTTTGACTTTATGTTTTTCTTATTAACAAAACCCCGTTGTTTAAATTGCATTTGACTGGCAACTCTACACACAGGTGGTAAGAACCTGAAAGAATCTGGGCAAAAAGTGCCGCCTTTTATACTTTGGCTTGTTGGTTGAGGGCTTCTGCCCCATTTTGACCTGGTATCAGGTACCCCTAGGAGACCAAGAATCATTTTCCCTGGTTTGTTTAAGAAAGCCCTGCTGGCAGCCTTACAAAGTTTTTAAAAGAGTTTGCAACACATGTTGGAGCAGGTAAGAAGTACCCACTACTAATGAACCACAGAAAGGAGGCAAACTCAAAGAGGTGTGACATGTGCAAGCCACACTGCCAGCTTGCCACACTGTACTCCATTAACTCAAGAATCCTAATCAGACCCTGTCATTGATGTGCTTTGCTACTTTATTTAAATCAGGCATCCTAAAATTAATGTCCTAGCTTTTCCTACTTTCTCCTTCCAGTGAAAAAGGACACAAGGAGGCCGGGCACGGTGGCTCGTGCTTGTAAGCTTCAGCCTATGAAGCGGCCGGGGCTAGGGATCGCGGTTCAAGTCCCGCCTGGGGCCCGTAGCGAGACCTAGTTCCAAAAAATAGCTGGGCGTGGTGGTGCACGTCTATAATCCCAGCTACCTGGGAAGCTGAGGCTGGGGATTGCTTGAGTCCATGGTACCCCGGGCAACGAGAGCCTGTGGTTCCACAGGCAAAAAGAGCGAGACATAGTCTCAAAAAAAAAAAAAAAAAAAAAAAAAAAAAAAAAAAAAAAAAAAAAAGGACACAAGGGACTCACCATAACTAGGTTGAACAGTGTCAATTCCCTCAGAAATCTACCAACTAATTCCTAGACCTGCCAGACACCTCTTCTAAGAAGTCCTCCTACCTTGCTAAGACAAAGCTAATCACTTGTATTAACATAATTAAACAAGATTACTAGGCTGTCATACTTCAGGAGTCTACTTAAGTGAAAAAAATCAAAGCCAGAGATTATCCCTGTAAATTCATCTCAGAAAAAAAAAATTAAGACAAACCAATCATACAGAGTCAACTATGCTTACCCAAATAAGGAAAATGCTTAAGCACTGTCAATCAATTATTTCCTTGCTTTGCTTCAGAGGCTCTATGAAAACCTCTCCTCCTGCTCTGGTGGGTGGTGTTAATCACTTCTGGTTCAATGCTGCTCAGTTTGAAATGATGTTTGCTCTTGAACATGTTAATGTGCCTCAGTTTCTCTTTTAGCACTAGAAATGAAGTATAGCTGCTTAAAGTAACAACTGAATTACTCTTAGCACAAAGAGTACTTGCTCCTTTACTTAACTTCCTCCCACTCCATAATTGCTGTACTTGTCACGTTCTATTACAATGATTTATCAACACCCTGTCTCTCCAGAGCAGGAACTTAAGGGTAAGGTCCTTGAGCATAACTAGCATGACCCAGCACACCACCAGGTTCTTTGGTAAACTGTTTATAAAATGAATCATTACAGAATAGAATTTACTGGCATTCTTAAGGCCATGGTGCTTTCTGATGCTAATTGCCACTGCAGTCCCTGCAGCTCCTGTTCCATGGTGGTTGTGCTCCTTCAGAGAACAGCTTTAGAATGAGGTTTTAGAACAAGGTGGATCTAAATGCTCAGAATACAGCTATACAGGGGCTGAATAGTCACATTAGGGAAATGCAGATTGCTAGATCTTTCTTCAAGAAACATATTAGTATATGTGTGATTATGTGTGTGTACTCTGCATTCTTCTGCTGTTGACTGCTTTTGATCTCTTAGGGTTAAAAAGAAGGAAGAGAATTCCTTTTACTTAGTAGTCAAATTCAAGCTACAGATTGTATTTTTGCTGGCCTTTTCTTTTTTTAAGCACACTTATTTACATAGACCAGAAACAGCTCTAATGCCATCCTATTCTATACAGATCACTTACTCTGGAGATTTTTTTAGTGCATCATTGACCCCAGATCCATCTGATGGGCAGCTCTGCAGGTGTGCGCCTACTGCAAAAGGAACAATGGTTCCTTCTTTTCTTTGTAACCAGCTGTTAGAGATGAACCAGAAATGTTTAAAGCAACCACTGGTGTATTCTTAGTGCAAAGGTCCATGTGCATTGTGAGGGAAAGAGAATAAAGACTTTTTTCTTTAAGACAAATCCTGAGGGGTGTTGACCCACCCAGGCCCTATCTGCCTGTTTGCCAGCATTTGCTTTGTTCAGCCTCTTGGCTGGGAACAGCTAGCTATAATACCACTACCACAGCCTTGTGCCCAGCTCCTGCTTAGGCACAGACTGATTCCAGTTTAAGCAGTTACTATGCACTGGAATCAGAGGACCTGTTTACTTGCTGTGTTGCCTTAAATTCCTGCTGCAATTCAAACAGATCAATAGGATAACCATGAGAAACCCACAGACAGTGCCTTGTAAAAACAAGTAGGTATCAGAATCCAACCCCCCCCCCCCCAAATACTCACAGGTGGTCAAATCACTCATCTCAGTGAGACTTAGAAGGGTGAGCACCACTGGAGTGGTGGAAGATGCCAGGGGGCACATGAGGCCTCATGAGTTGCCCCCAAACCACCATCCTCTCAGAAGAGAATCTGGCCCAAGGTAGAAACCAGGGCAATGGGGGAGGGGTGGTGGGTGCAATTATGGTGGAACTGGAAACAATTCTTGCAGGCTCCAAACTGCAGGCAAGTGTGGACAGTGCAGCTTGCAGAGGGACTGAAGGGTCAGACAGCATCAGAGATCTGTGATAACCAAACCCCTTGGGCAGAGCCTTAACGGTCCCCTGCATTGGGAGGGGTGTAGAGGAAGCCAATTCCAGAGGAATGGTGAAATCCACCATCCTCAGAGGCAAACTGATAGAAGACCAGCAAACAGCTCAACCTTGGTCTGACTGCTTTCTTTAAATACTGTGAACTTGAAAGCTCTGAACAATGGAAAGTTCTAGGAACTATGAGAAACTAAGAGCAGTGGTGACCCATATGGGCTGGATGGTGTTTTCTACAGTGGTAGAGCTTAGGAATGACTGATTTGAGGACTTGGGATAGGAATATACAAAGAAATCCTGTGATATCTGTGATGAGTGACAGAGTCAGATCAAAAATCAACTTGCAGGGGCTTCCTCTCACCAATGATAGAAAAGAATCAAATCAAGAATCAAAGAGTTGCTACTAAAACTGACTGAAATGCATTTACTCTCTGAGGTCATATGAGTTTATAATGGTATTTAGTGGGGGGAGGGGAGAAGAAGGAGAGAGGGCAGAGCCTCCACTGGCCAGCACTAGGGCTATCTGGAGCACCACTCCCTCTGCAAATTGGCAATTAAAGGGAATGATTTCTGGATTTCTCCTCCCTTTCCTGTGCAGCAGTTTCCCTGGGTAACCAACTAGGTCTAGTGGGGAAGGTTTTGTACTGAAGAACTCTAGCTATTGAGAGTAACAGAAATGGCACCTGATCTGATGCCACACACAACAGGCAGACAGTGTGGGTAATAGGATGTGTTAAAGGGCACCACGAAAAGGAAAGAGATAAAGTTCTTCAACAAATCACTCCCTTTGACTCAAGTTGGTCCAGCTCCTTCTTGGAATGAAGACCAGACCATTCAACAGGTGTGTTACTGCTGGCGTGGGGCACTGGACAGAGAGTGGATTCTGCTTCAAACAAAGCAATCAGATCCTTGCAATGCAGACTGGGCATTATAGGATGCCCAAAAAGCTCGGGGCATTTTGCTGGTTTGTTAGAAGCACTGCTGTTAGCTTTTAAAAGTCCCTCCTTTTCAGTCATGAATTCTCAGGTACGTGTGGGAAAAATAAGCAGAAATGTATGTTTGGATTAAAATATTTTACCAAAAGTTTAGAAAATCTTGATCTTTACTGAGTTGGGTGATGAACATGCAAGTCTTTATTTTACTATTCTCTCTGATTTTGTGTTGAAACATCTCATAATAAAATTTCCTTCCAAATATTATTTTAAGGGAAAAGCCCTCCACAGAAACATTTTTATAATTAACTATAGTCTTCAAGTATTTGGAGCATGGACTGCTATTCAGAATCTACAATTATCCTCCTTCCCCCAGCCTTGCCTCCTCTTCCTTTACCCCTTTTCTCCCCCACTGCTCTCTCTTATAAAACCACACTGGACCCTCTACAGATGGCTTGGGAGAGCCAACCACAGGGGCAGATATAATGGACTGTGCATTCAGGGCAATCTGCCCAGCACCGCTAGAATGCAGACAATTCCCTGCTCTGAACAGCTAATGCGACCCTAACTGCACACAGCATTTCCCTACATCAATAGAGAAGATCTCATCCAGAACATTGCAAACGAAGTAGGTAGTTAAAATGCAACAAGGAGAATGCCCTGACAGATCAACTTTAGCACCAGCAAATGAGTATAGACTTTTAGAATGGAGCATTATATGCCTCTGTCACAAGGAATGAGTCTAACTGCTTGATGGAGTGCTACTCTTCTCTTCCTTGAGTGAGATTTGCAAGCAGGAATATTTCTTTAGGTGCATTCACACATGGATGAGTGGAATCCAGGCCACTCAGATGATGAAGGGGTACAAATTGCTGCTGGCAGACTGAGAGAGTCTCGTCCTGCAGAGGGTACTCAAGGGAGCTAAAGGCTTTGCCCAGACTTCCCAGACAGCAGTTAATCCTGAGGCTGCAATTTGCCAAGGGGAAGTGTCAGTGCCTTCCAGGTGCAGAGACTAAGACAGGAAGAATATCCGTGTACTAGGCATGGATCTGAGGGTCTAGTCTCTGGATCCCTGGAGAGAAGGGAGGTGTCTGTCCCTAATGATTGGGGTGCAGATGCACGGTGGGACTTAAGCTGACAAACACGATTTCTTGATCTCGGGGGTTTGGGATGGCAGAAGCTTGTCTGCTATGTGTTTCAACTAAACAAGTTGGCACAACAGAAGTCAAACTCTGGATCTGCCTGTCCTCTAGAGCCATGGAGTTAGACACAGGGAGGAGTGCAGGATGCAAAATGCAAAAGATGTTCTGGGGACACAAAGTCTAAGTCACACAAGCCACGCCTCTGAGCCACAGGTTTCAAAGCAGGAAAGAGGAGTGGGAGTCTGTGTAGAGCCCAGCCCCAAAGACAGTCAGTGAAATGCCTGTCAAGAAAGCCACCATGCTGAGGACGAAGGACTCCGACAACACACAGGGCAAGGCCAAGGGCCTGAGGGAAGCTCACTTCTCAGCACCCACAGTTGCCTGCACGCCTGTCTGCATCCTAGTCCTCCCCACTTCGCTTGCTTGGCTTGTGCACATTTCTCTGATGGGCACAGGGGGCTAACTAAGGTCACTCTTATTGACATTCTTGCATTCAGAACAACAGTGTCTGCCCCAGTAGGCCCCTAGCATGTGGATTTCGACTGACTTCAACCCTGTGTGGTACATCTAGGCATGTACACAAACAGTACAAAGAAACAGGAAAAGAAAAAGTGCGTGGTAACAAGAAAGGTTACATACATACAGATACACAATTGGGGAGGGGGAACCAATCTCAAAGGGGAAGGAATTTTCTATTTATTAAAAAACATAAATAAAAGGGTTTTGTGATTTTATGTTTGATACAACTATAATTTATTAATTTCTAAAGCTATAAATTCTCAAAGCTATAATTTATGCATTTATTTCTTAACAAAGGGTATGAATTCTTAAATATTGCTTTGTCAATCCTACCAAAATATGGGCTACATTTTCACAAGAAACATTTGATGATCTGGCTGTAACATGAAATCCAGGACTGAGAAGTGGACTTGCACCTGGATACTCACCCCTCTCCCTGCCCCTAGGTCCACACCACAGGCCCTGCTCTCTGTTTCTCTGCACAGTCCCACTGTCAGTCTGAGTCAGCTATAGAGCAAGAGTTAAAAGCCCAATCTAGAAGGGACAGACTTGAAAGTGGTAATTACATATTTTCAATTTGGAATTGCTTGAGTTGAGAGATTCAAAATCTATTTGAGGAATGCATAAATAATATACTGATAATTGGCACATTTTTTACATCAGCCTTCCCATTTTAAGCACTCATTTAGGACAACTAGAAAAAAAATTTGCTAACAGAATAAAATTGAGATGCTATTTCTTGCACACATATTATTTGTCACATTCTTTACATGATTCCACTGTCAGGATTTTAAACTAATGAACAGCACTAATATAGTCACTGAAAAACTGATGTGCTGGATTATTAATTGGATTGTTTCATTTATGTCTGACTTGTCTATTGGCATACTTTTCTTTGTCCTTTTTTTTTTGTTATTTATTTTCTATTTGTTCCATCTGTCCTTAGATCTTGGCATTTTTCTTTTCTATCTTCTTTTGGATCAAATAAATATTCTTTTGACATCCCATTGCATAGACTATTTGCTTTAAAGTTATACCTTCATGTAATTTCTAAGGGAAATTCTATGATTTACAATAGCATCTTTTCATTGATCAATGGCAACATTATTTTAATACATGTATTTTTATATTGATATATTTTTATTTGAAATTTACATATTGCATATATTTTAATAGAAATACAAATTAATTGATACAAAAACTTAAGAGTAAACGCTTTTAATTATTCTCTTTTCCTTTGTGCTATTATCATATTATTTCCATATATCTTACAAACTTGACTGTACATTGAAAAATTTTTATACCAACCTACATATTTACTTTATCTGAGCTCTTTAGTAGGCTCCAGTTTTCATTCAATGTAATTTTCCCCTAGTTTGAAGAAATTCGTATAGTACACCTTTACTAGTGATGAATTCTGCCTCCCATTAGAAACACAATACCTTTATTTCATCTTCATTTTGAAGGATATTGTCCCTGAACATAGATCTCCTATCTCTCATTAATAATTTAAAGATGCTATCCCATTGCCTTTTGAATTATTTCAGATGAGGCATCAGCATATTTTAATCAATATCCTCTACATGTTGTGCCATTTTCCCTTCTGGTTGTTTTTAAGATTTTTTTCTTTATTTTTATTTCAGCATTCTGAAAATGATATTCATAGGATTGAACTTTCTGCCCAGGATTGGCTAAACTTTGTCCTGTAGATTTACATTTTTTGTTAAATTTAGAAAACGTTGTCATTGATTCTTCAAATATCTTCCCTGTAATTTCTCTCTCTCTTCGCAAGATGCTGTTATACACAAGACCACTTGACATTGTCTTACAGCTCAACAAGGTTCTACTAATGCTTAGAGGACTTTTCTTCATTAGTTTAGCTTAGATAATTTCCACTATTTAGTCTTTGAGTTCATTAACCATTGATGTTTTCTTCTGCAATATGCATATATTTCTTCTGCAATATATATACACATATATGTAATATATATATATATATATATATGTGTGTGTGTGTGTATACACATATACACATATATAATGTTAAATGTCCTGCTAAGGTCAGATAATTTTTTTATAAATTGCATTGTCTTTTCTTGATTCATTTGATTTTTAATTCATATGGTTCTTTTCAGTTTTTATTCTCTACTGGGATTACGCCTTTCTTTTCATTCATTGTGCTCATGTTTGCCTTTAAATTTTTATAACAACTCCTGTCTGCTATTTCCATCATTTCCTGCATTTCTGAGTCTTTTCAATAATGGTTACATTTTCCTTTGGATATAATATTTTTCAACTTCCTTGAAGAGCTCGTAAGTCTTTTTATTACTTTTTGGGGGGGACACTATGGGTGCCTTATTGTATAATTTTTAGATGTTGATGTTTTCTTTCAAAATGTGTTGAATTTTGTTCTGTTAATTAGTAATTCTATTTCAGTCAGTTGGATTCTTTTGAAACGTCTCTGTTAAGGCATCCATAGATGCTTTTCTATTTTAGGATCAGACAAGTGCTCTTTTTAAGGCATTGTTTTCCTGGGTTTTCAATGGAATGTCTAGCATCTTTACCTTTTGACTGGTATGAATTCCAGTGTCTCTTGAGTTCTGTACAATTTACAAAATTTCCATTCAACTCAGAGTTTCCCAGTACTTGTTAGATGCCCATCCTGGTGAGCATGGCTTCTTTGAGGCACCGTTTGATCATAGAAGTCACTACCAGATTTCTGATGCTCCTTTTCTACATAATTTCCTCTTCTTTGATATTCTGCACTGTATTTCAAGCCCTTCAGCATCACAGAACTCTGATCTTTTTCTCCTCAGCTTAGTGAGACCAATATGCAGTGTTGGCCTCTATGTACCCAGGGTATGTATTGGAAAGTAACTTTAGTAAGAAATCTGGGGTCATCAGATGAACTCATGTGCTTTCCTTCTGTCCAAGAACATGTGCTCTTTGTTGTCAACATTTGAAAACAACTGTTTCATATGTTTTGTTTAATTACATGGTCATTTACAGTGAGCTATAAGCCCAATATGCAACCTCATGACCAGACGAGGAACTGAACACAAATTTTGACAAGCTAAAACATAAACGACAAGTACAGAAGGTGGTTTCAACAGTCTTTCCAAGATAATGAACATCTTTTGATATGACTGAGACAAACTATACTGACCCTCTCACTTGAGTAATTCAGACTTCATTGTAGATGCTCAAAACGAAGAAAAATAGATGGTATCACAAAGTATAACTCAAACAAATTGGTGAATAAATCTTATTGTCTATACTCAAAGGAGGAAAGCTGAATAGGAATGTCTAAATGTTTCCAGAGAAAAAGACAGAACATATTGGAAGGAAATGACTCACAATGACATTCTATTTTCCAGAAGTAACATTGGATATAAAAAGACATTTGGGCAGTATTTTCAATATATATTTAAAGGAACTCAAAAGAAATTCATTTAGAGTTCAAAATTTTATATCCAGCTAAACTCTCAGCTAAATAAGAGGGCATGAAAAAAATGACTCCTAGTATGTAATAGTCACAAAGAGGTGTTGTAGAAAAGAGGCACATTTACTGTATCATTTGTACAAGGTATTTAGATATTTGGACAAGTACTTAAAGTACTTTGAAGGTGGAAAGATAATCCAAAAGTTGCTGTATAAGATATATAACCAGAGAGTAATCAAAAACCTTGCTATAAGAGTGATTCACCACATAATTAAAATATAGGCAATATCTATATAACAGGAGTGAAAGTGAGAGACCAAAGAATTTAAATCTAGAAAAACTTTTTGCTTTTTTTCAATCTTAATGTTCATTTTATCTGAAATTAATATAGATGCTCCAATTTTCTTTAGTTGGCATTTGCCATTATATATATATATATATAATATATTTTAAACTTCTGCTTTCCCTGATGCTTATATTTGTCAACTTTCAACAGCAAATAATTGTATTTAGCTTTTTACATCTAAGCTGTTTTCTTGTACCTGGGGAATTCTGAATCTAGTTACATTTAAAATTTATTTTTGTGTGGAACCATTTCTACCTTTTTATCCTACTAGTCTGTCCTGTGTTACCAGTATTTCTTTTTTATTTTTTGTCATGTCTTATCTTCCTATTCTCTATCTTAGAAAGAAATTTAAAATGTCCACACCATTGTTAGTGGATTCTGTTCTACCAATGAGCTGCTGTTCAAGGAAAAGAAAAGAGTAAACTACACAGTGTGAATTGTCTGACCTCAAGTTACTTAGTCAGAGGGGAATAAGAAACATAGAATCCATTTATACATTTCTATAAAGCATACCACTAGATACCAGGTGAATATAAATCTCTTTTTATAACAATTTTTAGAGGAAAAAGTAATAATTGCTATACTGATGGAAGGAAAGAAACAAAAGAATGACAGACTATATAAAGTATGAAAGCATTGCTTACTGAACTTGCTCTTTTATGCAGTATGATACAACCATATTTGAAACAACACAAAGTTATTACAACTTTCAAAAACAATGATTGCAAATTAGAATGCTCTGTGAATTTATGTGAGTTACTTCTGCATTCTAACTGCTGCTGGGTCTAGAACTAACGCTGAGGATTGATTCTACAAATAGCCAGGTAATTCATGTCTCCTCCTAAGGTAATGACTCACACTTTATTCTCAATGTGCCTTTGGTTGTGGGTAATTTCATGCTAAGTCTCAGATGGAGTTTTGGAATTTTGGAATTTTGTTCCCATACTTCCTTGACTTCTGGCTCTTAATCAAGTGACTCCACATATCCCCTTTTCAATTTGCTGTTTTACTGATACTTCAGGAATAACATGAGGAATGCCTGAAATCACATAATGAAATTATACTGAAAAACATATATTTCTATCCATTTAGTTTATGGAATAGAAGATTCTGACCAGGTCAACAACAGGCATCCATGGCTGCATGTCTCTCACTTATAGGCTTGCCTCCTGCTGAAGGAATGGTGCGTAAGACTGTCACTTATTACTTCAAATTGCAAAACAGACAGGCACTTCGAATATCTAGAATCACATTTAAAAATATCCATCAGAAATTCAATACAGGAACAACAAAACCCTAAATGGGTTTTGGATGGCAAAGAAGCACAAGAAGATGTCCAACATCACAAGTCATTATGGAAAGAAACACACAATAAGACCAAAATGAGCTATCACTACACATTGCTGGTGGGACTGTAAAAAACTCACTCAAGAAATGGAGAGAAATAAAAGATACTTCTCCAAAGAGGAAATACAAATGGCCAATAGACATATGAAGAAATGCTTGACATCACTAATAACCAGGGTAATGCAAATCAAAACAATACTGCAGTACCATCTTACACTAGCAAGAATGGCCCATATAAAAAAAAAACCAAAAAACAAAAAAACAGGCAACACATACTTGTGTGAATGTGGAGAGAAAGGATCACTCTTAAACTGCTGGTGGGATTGTGAACTGGTTCAGCCACTATGAAAAGCTATGTGGTGAATCCTCAAACTACTGAAAATGGAACAATCCCACTTCTAGGAATCTACCCAAAGAATACAAAAACACTAAATCAAAAGGACACCTGTACTCAGGTGTTTACTGCAGTACTATTTACAATTGCCAGGATATGGAAACCATCCAAATGCCCCCAAACTGATGAAAAGTTGAAATAGATGTGGTATATTTACACAATGGAATATTACTCCACAATCAAAGAAGACAAACTTCTGTCATTCACAGCAACATGGATGGAACTAGAAGGAATCATGTTATTGGAAACAAGCCAGAAGGAAAAAGTTAAATACAGGATGTTCTCACTTATATGAGGGATATAGGGAAAACAAACAAACAAACAAGAAAAATTTAAAACTGCCAGAAGAACTGAGGCACAGATCAAGAGATGGGGAGGAGAGTAAGAGATTAAGATGTTTCATGGGTGATAAGGTGGTGGAAGAATCCCAGGGTAGACAATGATGTGGGGAAAAAATTAAAAAAAAATACATATACATACACACATAACACAATCAGATTAAAAAAAAAGTAAAAAACAAAACAAACAAAAACATATATTTCCACACAAACCAGTGGTGATCTTCCAGAAAAATAAAAAGGTATGACCACAAAACTCAGTGCAGTAATTGTTATGGACTGAATTACGCCCTGCTCCTGCCGACCACCCCCCACCAATTTGTCAGTTGAACTTCCAAACCTCAAAGTGACTCTATTTGGAGAGATAACCTTTAAGCAAGCAATTGCAGTTAACAGGGGACACTTAAAATAGTATTCAAATTTACATATTAATATTTAAAAGCAAGAGGCGACAAATGATAAAAAATAAGTAGGGAAGCAAGAGTTAGAAATGAGTTAGAGATTAAGAGTTGCCAAGAGAAAAATAAAAATGAGAGTGGAAATACTTGTGGGAGAGAGGATAGTGAATAGGAGGGATGAGGTGAAGAGTGCTCGTGGTAAAGCACAATGACAGGGGTGGAGAGGATTTATTTGCATTTTTGGAAAACTCTAGAAATCGGAACAAAGTATTCTTATCACATGGTACCTCCTTCAGAAAAGGATCTTAAAAAACTTCAAGTTGTCTTATTGATCCTTGACACCCCCAGTAAACTCTCTTGCTATTTCTCATTTCTTATGTTTTCTCTCTGAAAGATAGTAGGAGGAATTACCCCAAGGAATTTTCCAAAATAAATCTAAAGAACAACACACACACACACACACACACACACACACACACACACACACACACACACACACAGACAGTGAAATCAAACAAAACTCCAGAATTTCAACATTCCTGATGAACTCCCCAACCTTGGCAATCACTGAAAAGAACAACCTGCTCCTCTCTAGCCAGAAGAGCTCCACTTCCCTGAGTTTAATGCTATTTTAAATATGATCCACAAATTTTCTATTGGAAGGGATGAGTTTGGAACTGGAATGTTCCAAATAATGACAAAAGGAAGATGATGATGATAAACAGATATTTATTACGTGCTTACTGTGCACCCATTCTGCTTAGGGACCTTATGTATATCATTGTTTATCATTTATAACCTAACAATCACTAGCATGTATTGAGAGCCAACTATGTCTAAGGGTTCTACTTTATTGATGGGCATTGTTTATTTAGAACCTGATATTTCCACAAACGAAAATTTGAAGGAGGTGAAATAATTTGCTACATTTGTCTAAGTGCCAAGTGATAGTGCTGGATTTTGATTCACATTTTTCAGATCCTTCTCAGGATTCTACTTAATATTCCTATTTAACTGCTCAGCACTGTGCTAAGATGATGTGGCATCACCTCCTGTAACTAAGTAGGAATTACTTTCCTTGGGTTATAAAGTGAGCAGGTAGCAAAGCCAATCCAATGCATTCCAAGTCCGACTTTTAATTTTTTTTTTTTTTTTCATTTCACACACACATATATAGCATTGTTATATACCCCAGTCTCCCACCACCCACAAACCATCATCCTGATCACTTGTGTATATCCCTTTCCTGATTTCCAGGTCTGATTTTGAAACTGTGCTCCCCATCTTCAGGACACCACCTTCCAATGTGCTTGGGCCATGAGTTCCATTCTAGAGACATTTTAGTAAAGGGGCAAAGTGTTCATGCAGAGGGGCTTCCACCACTAATCTAAATTGTTCTAAAGCCCATCTACCATGTCAGAGCAACAATGCCACTAGTGAATGCACTAATTATCTCCTCACTGAGACAACTGAGGGTCATTTGGGGTTAAGTTACAGTAGTTAAAATAACTCATCAATCCAGACAGATGCATGCATTTATGCAGCAAGTGTTTATCATATTCTGGACACTGTTGGGATGCTCAGTTACTCTTTACAATCCTATTAATTTTTGATAATTGCTATTTCCATTCTGCTGATGAGGAAAATGAGTTTCAGGGAGGTGTCTGGGCTGGAGCCAAGTTCTTTACTGCCTCTTTCACACAGGCTTCCCCAGTTTGGCTTGGTTTTCTGGATGGAAGCAATAAACAAGGTTGATCAGCAGGATGACAGCAGCAAAATAAAGGTCATAACTGAATCACAATATAAACATCAGTCTAACTGAAACCTAAAAAATGCTAAATGGATGATGGAGTGAAGGGTTTCATATCCATTTAGTGCACTTTGGCCAAGAAATGGCAAAAAGGAGGGCGTGATGCCATGAAAAGATAGAAAACCTTTGAAAGCTTTGGAAAGGAAAATGCCAGTGCAAAATCAGTGTTTCAGCAAACAGACTGCAGCAGTTAGTGGAATGTATGGAAGGAGGGGTACAGGGCAAGGTCAGAGACATTTGGAATGCTCTAGGCAAGAGGGACCAGGGGTTTAAAAGGAGGGCATGGCTGCTAGAAAAGATTAGTCAACCTTAGAACTTGCTTGGACATAAAAATAGAAGTCAGTTAAAGATAATGATAAATGTTAAATCTAAGCGGAGCCTAAAAATGCTTCCTGCATGGGGGCCAATCCCAGAGGGCCATATAACCCCCCCTGCAAGATCGCCTCTACCCCCAAGTTATCTGGCAAAATTCCTGCTGGGAGTGGGGGGATACCAGCAAGATTCTTCTCTCCCACTCAAAGCAACAAATGACTCTAAAGCCCAAGGAAGGTGTTGTACACATTAAGTCATTTTTTTTT
>PVHY01013056.1:0-42510 GCA_004024945.1 Uropsilus gracilis | reverse complement strand
TTCAGCACACATGCTGCCAGCCTGGGCCAGCCGAGGGTTGTTGCAGGCCCTCGGTGGCCACATGGCCAAGCTCACATGGCTCACATCTTTACAAGATGGCCGATTCCCATCTCTCCTCCACTGAACCTCTCTCTCTATCCAGTCTCCATATTTGAATTTGCATCGAATTCCTTCTCTTTGTTTGCACACCCTTTATATATGCTGATTTCCCGCCTTCCAGGAAATCTGTTTCACCTAGACTATTTCACTTCTTTCTTCCCCCTGCATCCCCCTGAAGGGAAATTCCAGCTAAGGTCATTCCCCCATTTTAACTTTACCTGTCCTTGAAATCTGCAATCTTAAACAGGAGACAATGGGGGGGGGGGGCACACCCTATCAATGTCATGCTAAATGTCACTGGGTACTGGCTTATCACCAAGAGATTGGAAAATATTGCTTAATAGAAATATTCCCAAAGAATAAGCACATATTGGCAGATTCATTTCACTACTGATATCTTTAATTGATTTGTTGTAGAAATGGGCTGATATTGGAGGAGGAATGTCACAGGATGCCATGGGATAGAGTTTACAACTAGCTTTTTTCCATGCTTTGATTAAAATATTTTTATTGCCAGAGAAATGAATAGTCATTGTCTCTGTGTTAGAATTGTCTGTGTGCCATCTACATACTGATCCTGGGGAAATGATAATGTATCATGGCTATCTGTGCAGGTAACAATAAAATTATGCCTTTATATTTATAACATTTACTATACCTGAAGCTCCTCTTCCATGAGGCATTACCCAGAGATTGACCAGCAAAAGAAATTGCCTCTAAATTGGGCACACTTGCTGTCAGAACTCTGTCTGTGGAACAGCATGCAAATCTTCAGTGGGATAAAGGACACCTGTGCTGCTTTCTCAAGCAGAAACAATTGTTTCTGCTTTGTTCAGAGACAAATAGAATCTCCTTAGAATATCTGGTATGGGAAAGGAATTGATGGCTAATAAAAGGTATTTTTATTGTGTTCATTATTGAGTTTCCCAGGAAATTAAATTCTATATGGAGGGCTTATGAATATATTTTTTGTTCTTTTGCTTGTTTATATGAACACTTCAGCCAGGAAGTCAATGAAGATGCTGTCAAAAACCTGAGTTGACCACCTCATAGGTCAGGAATGGAAGAGTACAGACCAACCACTACAAGTAATTTGAAGACTCATCTCTTTATCAGGAAGGATCTCTTCTCTGTGTGTCACCAAACTTCTGCGACGGTATTTACAAATTCTTTGACTGCTTTCTCAACTCTCCCATCTTTCTTACTCCTCCATAGTGAGGCAATGGTAAAAATCTACCTACTCATTGTGTTTAAAATCTGCTAATTTTGAGCCAACTTAGGGAGCAGACAGGAGGGTTTTGCTGCTTTTCTGGGACATTCCACACATTGGTATGTTTCTCAAAAAATGTCATGTGACTCATTTCAATATGTAATGGGACCCAAACATTCTCAGGAGGCTTACACCATCATTAACAAATGAAGTTAAACCCAGAAATATGGACATTGTCTAGATTTCCAATTAGAGAAAGAGAACTAAGCAGAGAACAGACTTTCTAAGTCATGATTCCAATTCTGGGATTAATAGGTGGTGAAATTAAGAGCAGAATCTCTGGAGAGGATTGTTTCAAAGAGTTATTTCAGTTTTTTATATTTATTGTTGTAAGTTTCTTGGGGCAAGTCAATAACATCATATATTCTCAAATGACAGGATCAGACAAAAGGATGCTCTCAATAAATATTTAATAGCAGAATGGAAGAAAAATTGGAATTTCTGTAAGTACTGATTTTAGTAATACTATAGACATTGTTGTTAGCAACCCAGGGTTCTATTGGTTTAAAATACAGCACCAGTTTAGAGAATTTGTTAAAAGTGCTTATTTTTCATAAGTTTTTCCAGGACCTAAAACTGTATGATCAGTGATAGTTAAAATTATGTATCAACTAGACAGTTTGCTAATAAAGTATTTTTCTGATGATATTAACCTTTAAATAAGTTAGACTTTGAGTAAATCAGATTACCTCTTTTAAAAATGTGGGTAGGCTTCAATCAGTTGAAGGTCTTAACATCACTGAGCAAATAAGAAAAACATTGGGAGACTCGGTTCTTTGGTTGTCTTCAAACTAAAGCTGCTAAATTAACTCTTTCCTGTGTCTTCTGCCTTCTGAACTGAACTACAAGTCAAATAAATCAATTTTTTAAAATCTCTCTCCAAATCACATAAACCATTGACATATTGTATGTTTATCTGTTCATGTATTTATTATCTCAGTACTTCCATTATATTGCACGTTTCCCATGAGCAGAGAATGCAGTTGCTCCATTACTCCCTTACTCCCTATGTCAGAAGACTACCTTCGCCGGGCATGATGGCTGGTGCCTGTAAGCTTCAGCCTATGAAGCGGTCGGGGCTAGGGATCGCGGTTCGAGTCCCTCCTGGGGCCTGTAGTGAGACCTAGTTCCAAAAAAATAGCTGGGCGTGTTGGCACGAGCTTGTAATCCCAGCTACCTGGGAAGCTGAGGCTGGGGATTGCTTTTGAGTCTGTGGTACCCCGGGCAACGAGATCCTATGGTTCCATGGGCAAAAGTAGCGAGACCTAGTCTCAAAAAAAAAAAAAAAAAAAAAAGAAAGAAAGAAAAGAAAACTACCTTGAAAATAGGAATTTAATAATTATTTTCAAAAGATTGAAATAATGACTGATAGACAATAATAGCAACCCATTTTTTTTTCTCATTATGATGGGAATGGCTATTTTTATTTTCTGTTCATAAGAATTTTCTAATTTATTCACCTTTTTTTTTTTTACCTTTTGGGTGTTCCTCCCCCTTCCCCTTGTCTCCATCTCCTCTTTCACTGCCAGTTGTTGGTCAATTTTTAGCCCATTGGATGTTTCCTTTTCTTTCCTGGAGCAACGTCCTTTTCCTGGGTGAGGCCATGTTTTCCTGGGATGCAGCAGCCAGAGCTTAGTTTTGCAGGTATAGCTTTGTTGGGAGTAGCCATTTCAAGCATGTTTGGATCCTATTGGTGCTTCCTCCTCCTTACTGGTTGTCTCCTCCATTCTAGTTTTGTCACCTTTTCTTTGCTTTATAATTCTGGTCTTTGGCCTTGGGAACCTTTCTCCCAGCCATTGTCTGTAGAAAAGATCCCTTTAGTAGCCCTTCAGGCAAATATTTAATTTAATGCTTCTCTCCCTTGCTCTTTTTCTCTCTCACACACACAAGCACACACAATCTTATCTTTCATTATTCTTCAGGATAGCAGAGCATACCTTTCTCTTTAACCATACAATGATCATCTCTAATTATGAAAAAAGCCATAAATGATGTTTTAGGGAAAAATTGATGAGAATTTCATTGTCTTTGAATACATACATTTTAAAGTCCTTAGGATGTTCCTAGTTCTCTTCAGTAAAGGTCAACTCAAAGCAGTATTGGTAGCAATAACTAGTCTCCCTGCTGTTAAAAGTTCAACTGAATTCCTCATCCCAACTTACTTGCTAATGATTGGAAGAAAAAGATAATTTCATGTTCATACTTGTCAGTAGTTAGGTTTTCAGGGGTTATTTCAGATGGCAGACTTGTCAGTGCTGGAGAAAGTGCAATACGCGTACAAACACTCATTTGGAGGTCTGGGGTCAGGAACTGTAGATGTGACTCCCTCTCACCAACAGTCATTATCCTGTGATGCCATTTTCCCCCATTTCCTTGGAGCTGAAGCTGTGGTTCCAACACCTGTGTGATGAATGCTGCCACAGAGGTAATCATAGAGGTCCCTCTTAAGTTTGCCTAGCTTGCCCCTGAGTCTTTAATGACCCATGTTGACAAAAAAAATTTCTGTTGTGAACTTTTCTCCTTTTGGTTTTAAAAATCTAGAGGTTGAAATTTTCATTTTAGCCTTTGGAGAACTTGCAAACAGGGCAGTGAACTTGCACAATATGGAAGCGGGTCTCAGATTTGATGAAATACCAAGATAGAGCCCATTCAACCCTACGTTCAAGGATGGCACTTGGAGAGGAGACCTGGACTTTTCAGGCTCTGAAGACAATAAGACAATGTGGTGTCACAAATAGATATGCTCTGTCCCCAAACTAACACAGACACAATGATCTGTTCTGGGTATTAATATATGTTTGTTTCTATAGATACCAGATTAAAATGACTAATTATACAAATATCTTTTCCAAATGTATTCAAATTCCATCTCTGGTTTGGTAAACCACCTAACATAGTATTCAATTTCCTTCTCATTCTTCCTTTTAACAATTTGCAAATGCTTTATTAAGCCTTTAATAGAGATGACATAAATAGAAATTGTACTTTACCTTATTATGGAGATATGCATCTACTTTTCTTTCCTGTTTGAATAATTTTGAACATACTGGCTTTACGTTTCCTCCTCATTCTAACAATTGTATATTGTTATTGTATATTGTTACTCAAAATTCTAGTGTGTTTTATTTTTTGTTAATTAATATATATATATATATTTCCACATCTTTGTTTTCCTCAGGAAACATCCACATCCTTCCCTCTTTGACAGTTCCCTCCCATTCCTGCTGTGTACTTTAGTTTGGTTCTTAGCTTGTTTTGATTTTTCCTCCTGGTCTTATGCTTGTTTTTCCTATATCCCATATATTAGTGAAATCATTTGGTTTTTGTATTTTTCTTTATGACTTGTTTCTGCTAATATGATTTCTTCTAAGTACATCCATGTTATAAAATTATCAAATTTGTTGTTTTTGATTAATGAGTAATATTCCATTGTGTATGTATATATATATATATACATCACATCCTTTTCATCCAGCCATCTGTCTTGGGACATTTGGGCTCTAGTGTGTTTTAGTAACAAACTCATAAATATATATTTCCATACATTTAGATATTAACTAGCAGAGGTATCCATTCACTGTCCATAATGTTTAAATAGGAACTATTTCTTTAAAAAACAACGATATCCCTGCTCTCATCCTAGTCTATGCTTTCTGACACCAGAAATACACGTGATTCTAGTAATTTTGCACTTGTGCCTTTGCCTTTCTTCATTTAATACTTTAAAGCATGACACAACTTCACAAATAAACCCCAACTGTACTCTCACTGGAGAGACCCCTAAAATCAACTCATTTCTCCTAGCTTCCAAAAGCTGAAATAGCAGGGATGGGGGTCAGAGGCTAGGGGGTAATGCTGGTAGTTTCTAGATTCTGCTTTGAAGAATGGGGTATAGTAACAGCAGTCCATGCAATGGTTTCAACATTTCAAAACTGAGCAGGCTCACAGGAGAGGAGCAAGTTAGACTATATTTGAGTTCATTTGGAGAGGAGCATGGCATGTTCTGTTATTTCAGTGCATTCTTCTAATGCATGATAATAGTCCCCTGAATGTAAGGAAGACATGTTCCTGTATAAAATGCACCTTAACTTATTATTGTAATTTGATTTTCAAAGATACCTTCATTACCTGTTTTCTATATAAAAATATATATGCTATAGACTTTTTTTTCAGTGAGACATTTTGGAATCCACCTGTTTGAATCCTTTGAACTACTTGCCAAAGGAAAATATGCAGATCTAGACTTCAAGTGTCTAGGGTCCTAACTCTACACCATGTTCTTCCATAGCCCTCTATGTGTGTTTCAAAAAATATTGTGGGTTCAACTATAATGCTCTATAATGTATGTCATAATTCATACAATAAGTCATGCATTCATATAATTCTCAAATATTCCAGAATTTAAAAATTATTATTAGTGAACAAAAGCATATGGGTGTGTAGAGACAAACAACACACACATGTGCACACAACAACTTATAATATTCTCCTCTTCAGTCCTTTTCCCCTCTTTTTACTTCCCTTACTCATTAGTTTTGAAGCCAAGTCCTCTCTAAATTATTTGCCCTTTATGAGAACTAGTGATAAAACATATTAAAATTTTAATAATATAAAGTCTGAACTTTCAGTCATTTCACCCTATTAAAGTTAATGCAACATGTGTCTTAATGATATAGAGATGCCACATTAATCAGAGGTCAGAATATTTTAATGGTTGTGATCATCAGACCCATACTTTGAAGGCATTTCCTTGTTTGTAATTATGTGTAAGGCTTGGTAGGAAGCAAGTGAAGGTCAGTTCTCAAAACATATCAGCAACAAGTAAATTGGATTTTTTTTGTTTGCGATACATCAAAAAAGTAAGAAAAATAGCACATGCAAAGAGGAGCATCAGCAGATGACTGTAAACCAGGAGGGCTTAAAGGAACTCCCTGTTAACAATGGCTCCATGAACTCTGCCTCTTTGTAGGACAAAAGATTCTGAGGAATGATATGTATCAGAGCCAGGGCTGTTGTGATGTCAAAACATTGCCATCTATGCTGTTCTCTGCCTTGACTAGATGTTCCTAATTTCTTACATTTCCCATTTGTAAATCCACATTCTGTGATAAATATTTGTTTGTTTTTACCACCTTAACAATCTTAAATTTTTCTTTGCAGCATAAAAAGAACTCTATTTTTCTTGATAGCACAATGCATGAAGTATTCATCAAAGCCTCCATTTCCCTGAGATACACTTCTCTACTTTAACCCAGAATCATAGTGACTTCTGGTCTATTAAGCCCTTGTTTGCAGGAGGGCCATGGATGCACACATAAGTCAGGCCATAAAGGTATGCATCATGTCAACATGACTGTGTGTACACCATCTATATAATCAGTAAAATAGGGTACATTTAGTGTCAAATTAACACAATGACATACAGGTACAGTGGTATATGTTGTAGATGTACAGTATTCTATGTATTCATGTACGCACTTATATGTGTGTTTATGTGGCATCTCAGGGTGTGTACAGTGTCAAGGTTACCAGTGAGGCTACTTGTCATCAAAACAAAGAAACATCTCATGGCCTTTGGGTGGGAAGCCAACTTCACTGAACTCTTGCTCAGCAATTTATTTTCATAGTATTGAGCTCAGCACAGGCAAGGAAGACTCAGCTGATGAATGAGTGCTCTAGCTGGGATGAAAGGCAGTGCATAATATTTTAAGGTCCCCAAACTTAAGAACCACATGGCAGGTTTGAATCTCAACTTTGCTGCTTGCCAACTGGTAGACTATGGTGAATTCACTGTAACTGCATGCCTCGATCTTGGTAAAAGTGGGAATAATACCAGTAACTTCTTCAAAGAGATTTGTATTGTAAAGACACAAAGATCCAGCTTTCTACAGATGGGCAACTTGGAAGAAGTTTCATTCTTATCTAAGAGCTAAATGATCATATAAAAATATATGAGTTTTGTCTTTTCTCTTTTATTTAAAAAGAGATGGAGAACATGAAGAGAATAGCTCACACTGGAGTCCATCACAAACCTCAAATTCTCTGGGCTGTTCTGAGGTCTATCCATACTGTCTCTATTCTTGCTCTCTGAGGCCAAAAACAAAAAATCAAGAGGTGAATTCTCATATTCTTTCAGCTCCCTTAGGAATCAAAATAAATGAACTCAGACAAATTGAGGTGTTGAAGACACTTTCTGGTATTTTAGTGCCATGAAAAGTAGAACTCCAGTTATGGGGAGTCTGAGACTTCTAGCATAAGCCTGCCTGTGAAAGTACATGCATGTGTACACACACATACACACACAAGCATACACATAAAGACACCACACCACTCGCACACATACATCATCATGACCATAATCTTTTAGAAGCTTTCTATACTCTTGTCACTTAATACTTAAGTATTCTCACCTAAATAGTTTTCTCAAACAGTCCCCCATCTACAATATGTGATTTTTTTTAGGTAGGGAAATTATCCTTCTTAGCAGATTATCCTTTACACACATTCAGTGATTGCTAACTGATTTATATATAGCCATAGAGACTCATACTATGAAGCCAATGGTTCCTAAAGACTCCTATGTGTCACCCTACAAATTGATGCAGACAAACACACCTAAATTACTTCAATCATGACCTGCCACTTGTTACTCCTGCCTTTCATTCTGAAAAGAACTCAAAAGGGATCAACTTTGCTGCAGAATCTCTAAACATCCACCATCCATGGATGTGGCATGGGAATGGTCTCTGAAGACACAAAAACAAGTAATTTCTGAATGGGGATTTGAAGGCAAATGAAAGGACAACAGATATATATGTATATTGAAGTTGTGTATATTTTCCCAGAAGCCTGGTACCATGGGTAGAAGCTGGAGTACTGGGATGGGCCACTAGTTGTTTTAAGCAGGGAAGGGGGCAAAGAGGTGAGAGAAGAAGGAACATGGAGTTGTATCCTGTTTCAAAGATCAGTTGTAAGGCAGCACAGAGACTTTGTTGAAACAAAGTCTCCTGCTTTTCTGCAACTAAAGAAAAGGTTGTTTTGATTCTGGAAATACAAAGCATGCTTTATTAAGAAAGCAATCAACTGTAGTAGGCTCAACCAGAGGAAGTGAGTAGTTATCAGGGAATCAGAAACAGTTCCTCATTCTCATCATCTCTCTTTTTAGGAGGAAACAATGCCCACAGAAAGTGGGCCTGATCCCAGTGACTAGTCATCCTGAGCCTAAACTGACTTCCACTCTGGCATCTAAGGTCCAGGATGCAGACCGGGGAAGACTCCTAGCATTCACTATCTTTCTGCTGTTGGAGGCCATGAGGCAGCCCTGGAAGCCTCAGTCTCCTGGCCAGAGACCTGTGACGGGCAGGCACCACCTCCATGGCTTGCCCCACGGTGGCTACAAGGTCATCAGAGGTTGCTTGGACTTTGTTACTCTCAAAGGAAATGTAACAAAGAGACACACATGGAAAAATGGGGTGCGTGTGTGCTCACCATGTGGGAATAGAACCATTTACACCCCGAAGCTCGTGCCTCTGCACAGTGACATGATCCTCTTTGTGGGATGGTATAGCAGATGGCATTGTAAATTAGCCTAACACAGTAACCCACACACTGTGAAGACAAGGAAAATTGATGCATGTGTTTCTAGAAACAACCAATGACTCTAATTCTGCTGAGAACAACCAAATGACACTAATTCTGCCTCCCTCATGTGGCCTGTTGCTACAAAACCAACCTCACTTGCACTTTCCAGGCAGGGAAAGTAAAAAATTATAATTCTATGTGTTTATGTGTGGGGAACTATAGGTAGGGAGGATCTCTGTGCTGTGGATCCCTCTCACCTTGAGACTAAATGATCATCACTGAATTGTGTTTGAATGACTATCATGCAACAGATACTGCATTGGAAAAGGCAACAAGAAATGAAGACATGAGAGATTCATGTGGACTTAGAGGAAGCACCAAGCAAGAACAGGAGGTCTAGTTGTTGCTTTTCTTTTGAATCAGAAAGAAGTTATGGAACATTCTACTGGGTGCCATTCTAGATGGGTCCCAGAAACAATGAGCAGAGGAGAACTTGCTACCTAAGTTCTTCCAGATTATTTGGAGCAAAGGTAACCATATAATATCTGCATCAATGGGAATTCATTGTAATGACATGAAAGCACTGAAGGAAAGAGAAATTCTTCAGGGATACAAACATGCTTTACAGGAAATCAGAGTACCATGATCTACTAGTATCTCAGGAATCATGGCCTCCATTGGGTATACAGAGTGCTAATTAGAACATCTATTTACATTTTATCATCATTTATCTTCAATTTAAAATGGTTTTCTACTAATATATGTCATAAGTTAGGATAAGACATCCAAGTTAAAATAAGTAGTATTGCTTGTATGTGGCAGTCATGTTACCAAAATTGCTTGCACACATTTCCCATCCCCACCTACACAATTATATGGATGCATGAGATTAGCACTGGGGAGTTAAACTTGGGAAAGGACACAAGTCTTCTCCAGGCTGAAGCCATGAAAAGCCTATGCACAATCCTCTAGTGTTTCCCAGTTCTGGCCATGGCTAAGAGGACTCATGTTCCAGATAGTGTAGCTGTGACATGGCAGAACCTTCCATCCACCAGCCCAGGTCTCTGAATAACTACATGGAACAAAGTTTCTACTGGTTCTGGATAAGAAACATGGATAATAATAAACTTTTCTTAAATAAAAAATTTAAAAAATGATGTAAGAAAAATTAAAAATAAATTTAAAAAAGAAATCTTTCTTTGGTGAAGCCAATGAGACACTGAAGTTATTTGTTTACTGCAGAGTAATATAAAATGTCTTAAGAAATAAAGGGTCTCACTCTTGCTCTCACTCTCTCTCTCTCTCTTTCTCTTTTGTGGAGTGAGTCACTTAAACACTTTCTTTACTCACTTTCATTTTGATGAAGTATTTTGCTTTCCCCACAGATGTGAGCTGATCAGTCCTGCCATCCCCAGGCAGTCACTCACTGTTCAATAAAATGAACTGGGGAGCCAGGGCTTGGACTGAGTTTATCAAAGACTGAGTTTTAATGGTCTGGGAACTCCAGCATGAGAGGCTGTTCACAGCACAGCAGCCTGGAAGGGCTCAGTCACACAGGACTAACTCCTGTTGCTAAGGGAACACACCTGCGGGATAGGGAAGGTCTGGAGTGGCATTCTACATCTCAATGATCTTCAGCCAGGGCTGGACTTAGTTTATCAAAGACTGATTTTTAATGGCCCAGGAACTCCAGCATGAGAGGCTGCTCACAGCACAGCAGCCCAGAAAGATTGGTGCCATGCCAAGCCAGTGCAGACAAGGAAACCAAGGACTACTGAAGTCTGTCAAGACCCCCACCAAAAAGGTTTATATGACAAACCCTAGAATACCACTAAATAAAGCCACATGCTAGGAGGCACTGGTAAACATTTAAAATCCATCACTCTAAAAGAGGAGAAATAATGAAAAAAGAAGATAGACAATACAATAGAAACCAATTATACACACCACATCCACTGACTAAAGGAACTTGTCACCCAAAATAGCTAACAGAAACAAGATATAATCACCACAGCAACAAAAGCACAAAGGCAGAAATAACCACAATGTGGTTGGCATCACCATGCCATCTAATTCTAGAACAGCAGTGAATCAATACATAAAGTCTGAAGGGAAAACATAGGAAAGAGAAAGAATAAAAATACTCAAGCAAGCCCTGAGAAGAATAACTCAAAGGGTAAACAATGATAAACAATCTACAGAAACCAACAAGGGGGACATGGAAGAAATGTTATATGTGTCAGACAAAGAATGCAGAATCTACTTGTTAAAAGCATCAAAAGAGGCAAAAGAAGATGGGGGGGGGGGGAAAGGGAAAGCAAGAGGTCAGAAACTTTCAGTGAGCCAAAAGAAGTAGAATAATATAAAAAAGAATGCGGCAAAATGTGCAACATCATTGACAAACAGAAGAATGAGATTGAAACCCTAAATAAGAAGCTGAACGAGATACAGTTTTTAAGAGGAGCAATAGAAGAACTCAAAAAATGCAGGGAAAAGCCAGAAAAGCAGATTAGAAGAAATAGAAGAAAAAATAGCACACTAGAGGACACAGAAGTAGAAAGGATGAAGAAAGAAAGAGAGAGAAAAACAAAGTAAGAGACAAGAAAAAATCTGAGATCTGTCAGATACCCTAAAAAAAAAATAGTAATTGGAATCCCAGAAGGAGAAGAGAAAGACATAGGATTTGAAATGCTTTTCAATGAAATAATGGAGGAGAGTTTCCCAAATCTGAAGAAAGAAATGAAAATAGACATACAAGAAGCAAAAAGGATACCAACCTACTTTAATGAAAGAAAAAACACAGCAAGACACATCATAGTAAAACTTTCAAGAGCCAGATAAAAAAATTATGAGAGAAAGCAGATAATCTATAAAGACTGACTTCAGATTTCTCAGAAGAAACACTCCAAGTAAGAAGAGAATGGGGCCACATCTTCAAAACACTCCAAGACAAAAAGTGCCAGTCAAGAATACTCTACCCAGTAAAACTGTCCTTTCTTTAAGAAGGAAAAATTAGGCCTTCTCAGACAAAGCCTTCAGAAATGTGCTACAATCAAAAACTCCTGCAAAAAGCTCTAAGACTGAAAACTGCAAAAGAATAAAAAGAATGAATAATTTAAAAAATAAAAAGAAGTAAAAACTAAAACAGAACCCCAAATGACCACCAGGAACCCAATGTTAGAACCTCAAACATCAATAATTACTCTAAATATCAATGGGCTAACCTTATTAGTCAAAAGAAACAGAGTTTCAGACTATTAAAAGACAGACCCCAACATTCTGCTGCCTCCAAGAAACACATCTGATCTCAAAAGATAAACATAGATTCTAGGTAAAAGGATGGAAAACAATTCTACAAGGAAATGGGCCCCCAAAAAGGCAGGGGTAGCCATTCTTATAGCAGACAAAGCAGATTTCAAAATTTAAAAAGTGACAAAGGCTAAAGATCACTATCTAATGGTCCAAGGTCAACCTATCAAAAAGACATAACAATTATCAACATATACTCACCAAATGAGGGTGCACCAAGATTCATAATACAGCTACTAAGAAAACTGAAAACAAATATTGGTGAAAACACATATGTAGTAGGAGATTTTAACACCCCACTCTCAACAAAGGACAGATCAAAAAAACAAATGCTCCACAAGGACACAAAAGCCTTAAAAGATCTAGATAAAATGGACCCAATAGATATCTACAGGACACTATACACACAAGGAAAAAATACACCTTCTTCTCAAATGCAGATGGATCATTCTCTAAAATTGACCACATACTAGGCTCCAAGATAAACCTGAATAACTACAAAAAAAATAAAAAAAATACCAACTTTGTTCTCAGATCATAAGGTTACACACAAGGAAAAAATACACCTTCTTCTCAAATGCAGATGGATCATTCTCTAAAATTGACCACATACTAGGCTCCAAGATAAACCTGAATAACTACAAAAAAAATAAAAAAAATACCAACTTTGTTCTCAGATCATAAGGTATCAAACTAGAAATCAACAATGTAAAGGAAGCAAGGAGAGCATCCAACACCTGGAGATTGAACAATGTGCCACTAAATTGAAAAAATTAAAGGAGAAATTAAAACCAACTTTGAAACAAATGACAAAGACAAAGCATTCCAAAATGTCTGGGATGCAGCAAAAGCATATCTAAGAGGAAGGCTCATAGCAATACAGACCCATATCAAAAAGCAAGAAAGGAAATAACAAAAGAAATAACCTTATCTCCCAAATTGAAAAATTAGAAAAAGAGCAACAAAAAACCCAAAACCCAGAAGACAAGAAATAATAAAAATGAAAGAAGAAATAACCTAGAAACCAAAAAGACTATCCAGATGATCAACAAAATGAAAAAACCAAAATTTGGTTCTTTGAAAAAATAAATAATTGATCAACCCCTTGCAAAGCCGACAAAGGAGAGAGAAAATTCAGAAATAGGATCACAAATGAGAGAGGAGAAATTACAACAGACAAAAAAGAGATCCAAAACATAGTAAGAGATTACTATGAACAACTATATGGAAATAAATACAACCTGGATGAGATGGACAGATTCTTAGAAAGATACAACTATCCAAAATTGAACAAAGTTGAATTAGAGAACTTAAATAAACCAGCTACAAGCAGCGAAATAAACTAGTCATCAAAACTCTACCTAAAAACAAGAGCCCAGGACCAGATGGCTTTATAAATGAATTCTACCAGACATTCAAAGATGAAATAATGCCTGCACTACTAAAACTTTTCTGAAAACATGAGAAAGAAGGAAAACTGCCAAACACATTCTATGAAGCAAACATGACACTCATACCAAAACCAAGTAAGGACAGCACCAAGACAGAAAACTATAGACCAATTTCCCTAATGAACACAAATGCAAAAATGTTAAACAAAATCCTGGCAAATCAAATCCAACAATACAGAAAAAGCATTATTCACCATGACTGAGTAGGATTTAACCCAGGGGCACAAGGATGACTCAACATTCAGAAATCAATTAAAATAATACACCACATCAACAAAGAGAAAAGCAAAACCATATGATCATATCAATAGATTCAGAGAAATCATTCCAAAAGTCCAGATCTCTTCATGATAAAAGCCCTGGGAACATTGGGGATTAAAGGAACATACCTCAACAATATAAAAACCATCTATGACAAGCCTATGACAAACATCATCCTAAATGGGGAAAAACTAAAATCATTCCAATTAAGATCTGAAACAAGGCAAGAATGCCCATTCTCCCCACTACTTTTTAACAGTGTACTGGAAGTTTTAGCTAGGGCAATAAGGAAAGAGAAAGACATAAAAAGGATACAAATAGGAAAAGAATAACAAGCTATCATTATATGCAGATGACATGATTCTCTATATAGAGAATCCAAAAAAATCCACAGAAAAACTACTTGAAATAATAAACCAGTTCACTAAGGTAGCCGGATACAAAATCAACACACAGAATTCAGTAGCCTTCCTATATGCAAAAAGCCAAATAGAAGAAGCAATCAGGAAAAACCCTCCCTTTTACCATCGCACCAAAAGCAATCAAATACCTGGGAATAAACCTAACAAAACACATGAAAGAACTATACAAGGAAAACTTTAAAATGCTGCTAAAAGAGATAGAAAAACACATTCTATGAAAACATAAACAGCTGGGACTACATCAAACTAAAATCTTCTGACAGCAGAAGAGACAACAGATAAAGCAAAAAGAAATCCAACTGAGTTGGAAAAACTTTTTGCCCTCCATACAAGTGATAAGGGTCATAACAAAGATACACAAAGAACTCACACAACTTAACAAGTGAAACAAGTGAAAAACCCAGTTAAAAAGTGGAGAGAATTAAAAAGACACTTCTCCAAAGAAGAAATACAAATGGCCAAAAGACATAAGGAAATGGAAAGCCATTACCAGCTCATGGATTAGAAGAACTAATATCATCAAATGGCCATCCTACCAAAAGCAATCTACAGATTCAATGCAATCAATCCCAATAAAAATCCTAATGACATTATTTAAAGAGAGGACAAAAATTACAGAAATTCATATGGAATAATGAAAGACCTCGAATATCAAAAAACCTGACCAGAAAAAAGGAGGATGGAGGGATTACAATCCCAGACTTCAAACCATACTACAAAGCCATACTAATTATAAGTTTGGTATTGGTACAAAAACACAATCAGACCAATGGAACAGAATTGAGTACCCTGAAATTAAACCGTATATATACTCAGCTAATCTTCGACAAAGGAGTGAAAGACTTACACTGGAACAAGGACAGCCTCTTCAATAAATGGTGCTGGGAAAACTGGTCCAAAACATGCAAATAAATGGACCAAGACAGCTCCCTCACACCATGTACTAAAATCAACTCAAAATAGATAAAAGACTTGGATGTGAGACCGGAAACCATAATATACATAGAGGAAAATGTGGGCAAAACCCTACATGAGTTATAATCCAGAAATTCATCCAGAAATCCAGAAATTCATTTCTGGATACATCTATAGCAGGTAAAAAATTGAAGGAAAACATAAACAGCTGGGACTACATCAAACTAAAATCTTCTGACAGAGACAACAGATAAAGCAAAAAGAAATCCAACTGAGTTGGAAAAACTTTTTGCCCTCCATACAAGTGATAAGGGTCATAACAAAGATACACAAAGAACTCACACAACTTAACAACAAGTGAAACAAGTGAAAAACCCAGTTAAAAAGTGGAGAGAATTAAAAAGACACTTCTCCAAAGAGGAAATACAAATGGCCAACAGGCACATGAAAAAATGTTCAATGTCACTAGCAATCAGGGAAATGCAAATCATAACCACAATGAGATACCACCTTACACCAGTAAGAATGGCCCACATCCAAAAAACAGGCAACAACAAGTGCTAGCAAAGATGTGGAGAGAAGGGAACACTCTTACACTGCTGGTGGGAATGTAAACTGGTCCAACCTCTGTGGAAAGCTGTGTGGAGGGTCCTCAAATTAATGAAAATGGAACTACCATATGACCCAGCAGTTTCTCTCTTGGGAATCTACCCAAAGGAGACCTCAATGCTTGTACAAAGGGACACCTGTGCTTGAATGTTTATTGCAGCACTATTTATAATTGCAAAGACATGGAAGCAACCGAAATGTCCCTAAACAGATGACTGAGTGAAAAAGATGTGGTATATATACACAATGGGATATTACTCATCAATTAAAAACAACAAATTGAATGATTTTATGATAATACAGATAGACTTAGAAGAAATCATATTAGCGGAAACAGAAGAAAAAGGTCAAAAAGAAACAGAAGAAACAGGTCAAAAAGAAAAACACAGAAACCAAGTGGTTCCACTATTATATGGGACATGGGAAAAATAAACAAAAAGCCATGAAGAAAAGTCAAAACAAGCTAACAATGAAATTAAAGTACACAATTTGGGGGTGGGGGTCCAGGATAGGGTACGAACAGTCAGGAAGGGTGGGGAGGTGAATCCTGGAGATCACAAAGATGTGAAATTTATATCTAAATAAATTATCTATTTAAAAAAATTAAAGATATTTAATATAAAAAAGTAAAAAAATAAAATGAACTGGGGTTAGGGTATCAGGCTCACAAAAAGAGGAAGCTACTTCTTTGCTCACTTAGGCCAGTAGAGATTTGACAAGCAGGAACCCCTGTTACTTCAAAAATTCTCAAGGGCTGCCTACAGCACAGTTGCAAGTCAGTTTCACAGAGGCACCACATCAAGGAGTAGAAGCTAACCATCTCATATTCATGTTCCATTTCTCCAGAAGATCTGCTTTCAATTTCATGTGCATCTAAATCAATAAACGTCTTCAATGTGTGATTCGTGAATGAATGGGAAACCGAGTGAAGAAATATATCCTGGAATTGGTGGCTTTGCCAAGAGAAAAGTGGCAGCCCATCAGTAGGAGGAAACTATCTTTAAGAGAAGCTGAATCCCTTGGGAATAAAGTTTTCGTGAAGAATTCTGTAAATATTTTTCAATTCACATACGCACTCAATAAATAGAGTGTCCTTTCTGTCTCAGGTCACTTTCCCAAAATAACAGCTAAGAAAATGTTTTTACTTTTTCTTTATCTAGAAAGATCTATTTTCAAGATGGAATTATGAACCTAAGCACAGCCTTTTGAACACAGTCACGAATCTGGGCATTTGGTCCAGGCAGTGCTGGGAGGAAAATGGAGAATGATTTTCACAGTCCCTGCTGCAAACACCCACTCGTTCTTCCACATGCAACTAATCTTAGGTCTCAGGAATGCAATATCCCAGTGAGTCGAGGATGAAACTGACTCCGAGGTGAATGCTGCCAACAAAAGAAACTCACTTTGCAGCATCGGCTCACCGGGTCAGCTCAGGTCAGATTGGTGTTACAGTGGCCGGGTATTGATGGCCTCTTCAGCCCAGGAGGGCATGAGAGCCCAAGCTGTTAGCTCTTGATATAAAGCCTCAACAGTTTGTTTTTAAGTAAAAAAGGAAATTGGTAAGATCATGCTCATATTTACCTTTTGTAATAATGTGCAGAAAATTTTAAACTGGATTGTGTTTCATTCATTAGGCATCTCCAAGGATCTAACTATATTCTTAGCTTTAGGTAAAGGCCCAAGGGAAATCAGCCCATGTCCCTGCCTTTATAGACTTTATGTTTTTACTGCAGAAAGAGTCTGAAGGAAATGATCAATGGATTCATAGAATCCAGAACAGGAAAAAAAAAAAAAAATCAGAGAGTGCAGTGGAGCCACATAGTTTGAGTTCAAGTCCCAGTTCTACTATCTAATAACAGTAGCTCTAAGCAGTTTATTTCACTTCTGTGCAGTATACTCATTCAAAATATGAGGATAATGAGATGATTTAAAAGTGTACACGTGCAGTAGTCCAACAGCAACAAGAAAGTGGTAAGGAGTAGATGCTGCATATTGTTAGGGGTAACTGAGATGTAGGGGGAGACAGTCTTTGGTGATTATCTTTTCCCACTGAATATCCCTGTGCCCTCTATCTCCCTGGTAGCACTGGCAAACCAGAGGAACTTGTGTGCATAAATGTGTTATGGCGCATGAGGAACACCAGTATACAATCTCAGTGACAATTCACTGCTACTTCTGTGTTCTCCAGGCAGAGGAAGGACTATGGCAGTATTGAGCTCTTTCCTGGGACACAGATAATTCCTCTTATTTAAAAGAAAGATGCCAAAACCATTATACAGCATCTTCTATTTTCTTCAACCAAAACAGTCTTTCTTTTCTACTATGATCTAACCCCTGGCTGCCTTGGGCCTCAGGGCCCAGGACAAGATTGTATTTAGGTACATCATGGAAATAAGGGATGGCTTTTTGAGTTATAATTATCCCCGGGGATGCTTTATACATCCTAACCTTTCTGAGAGTTTAGGATTTCACTGGAAATCTGGTCCATTTAGAGGATATGGTTTCCTTATATCCAGAAGATTCTCTCCAATAATACCCAGTTATCACCTGTTAGGTTTTCTTATTAGCCAGATTGCAGATAGGATTAACTTCCCTTGTCCTAGGGCTCTTGCTCACTCACCCTGTGCTATATCACCAAAGCTTGCCCCCACCCCTACAATGCAACTCACAATGTCAATAGCTACCTCTTCAGGTGTCCATTGCCATAACCCTTAGGTCACTCACTACTCAGGACTGCTCCATCATGCATGGGAACACTTTTGCTGTTTGTTGCTTCATCTGGTAAACTGAGAATCAGATTACAGGCTGTACTAGGGAATGCTCTGGTACTCAGATGCTGCCTGATCAAGATAAGTGGGAAAAGGAAATAGCATGTGATTTCAAGTAGCAGATAGTCTCTGTGTCTTTAGCCATTTCTTTCACTCAGTCTCTCTATATTTCCATCTTGCTTTTAGCTTTCTCTGTCATTCATTTTTCTCTTTCTTTTCTCCCTTCTACCCTTTTAATTTTTATTAAATATACTACTGTCCTTAGCTAAGTGGTGTCAATTTGTACTATGGTGAAAGGGGGACTAACTTGACCATACTCTGATAGTCAAGTATTAATCAGCCATGTTCTAGTTCTTGGACATATTCATAAGCTGAGACTCTTATCAAGATGACATTCCAGTACCTTTAAATTCCTAGATTCTATATTCAGGAGTCTCACATTGTATAACCTGGACTGTGCTATGTACTATGAGAGTAAAGGGTTTGAAAGTTTCTCATCTATTTCAGATTTCTTTGGTGGAGGACACTAACTGCATTACAATATCCATTTCTCTCTTATTTCTTCAATGTCAGAGCTCTCCAGTGCTAGACTGGGAAGATGGTTTTCAAATAGAAATTATATTTACCCAGTCTCCCTGATGATGAGTGTGACACCCTGATCAGGATCTGGCAGCAGAGGTGTATGTCCCTGCTGGGTGACACACTTCATCTCCCCATCCTCTGGCTGCCTTGGTGCTAGAGATGGAAGCACACATTGAAGACTTCAGCAGAATAGTATCTCTGGTGTGGAATGCTCAGGTTGGTCGCCTATAGAATAAACAGAATATAATTCTCTTTCATGGAAGGCATTTCTGTGTTTTTGAGTCTTTCTGTCAAATCACCTAGCCTCAACTCTAAATAAAATATACTGTATGACCTTGACCTTAGATTTTCAAACTATTCAAAGTGGCTTTAACAGAGAATTCTGCAGGATGCCTCTAGATGAAACATGATAAGTTTTGATAGGATTTACACTTTGGAACTCAGCAGGTATGAGGTGATGTAACATGACAGGCTTGCTTTGCCCTGAGACTGACCACTGAGCTCAACAGGGAGAACAGAAAGAGCATCTTTTGACAGGAAGCAGTGTCCAGCACTGAGGCATGCTGCTGCCGAGGCATCCGGTCTTCCTCCCTGCCGCCAGGAAACCAGCCTTGGATCCTAAATCTGCCTAACATGAAGGACAGCTCTTACCTTAGAGACTTTGAATCCTACCACAAACACATACTGACACATTCTGGAGGCTGTCTGTGGGATCCTGGAGGTTAAGATAAAGATGATCCCATAGAGAAATTCCCTTTCCATGGACCTACACCTGATCTCCACCTTCACTTCTAGTATCAGTTTTGAAGACTTGTTCCCTCCCAACTGTCCTGACCCCCTTCTTTCATTTGCCAACTGGTCATAAAAGGGAGAAAATATCACAGAATTTCAGAGAACTGTGCTAAAAAAATAAGGAACTTAGTGTATTTTTTAGATAATAGACCCCTTCTTAGAAAAAAAAATTTATGCAAAATTTGAGATATCTAAGAGAAATAACAGCAGTTTTTCTGATGGAAAAGGAAGTGGGCACTTAGGGCCTCCATGTCACTTTGTCCTGGACCCACAAGCTCTTAGAGCACCTTGTGGGTAAGCCAGGCTGTTCTGAGTCCCAACTGGAGACACTAGTTTATTTCATCTCTCTTAAGTCTATATGTGAAGAATGAAAATGAGTATATGATCAAAGGCATGCTCAAGTGCCTTGATTCTTAGGTCAGGATTTTCTCCAGTAATCACACAGTGTGCCCACATGTGCACACACCATACACAGGTCCAGCCCAGATTTTATATGCCTTTATTTCTAAGGGTCATTGTTTATTTACCTATATATTTGTAAATGATTATATTTCTAATCTTTTATTAAAGGAAGTTTTTAGATGTACATTCAAAACCAGTATGTATGTGTATATATGTATTGTGTATATGCACATATAAATACATATGATATATGATATATATAGGCAGATATAGATTGTATGCAGTTTACTCCTAAAAGACCAATTCCAACCTTCAACATACCATTGTCCCTTTTGTCCCAATTGTCCCCCTTTCCTTCTAGTAACCACTAGTTGTTCTTCTAGTCTAAAAGCTTATTTTTATTTTATTTGGTTTATATATTTGCTTGATCTCCATGTATACTATATATGAGTGAAATCATAGAGTGTTTGTCTTTCTTCATCTGACTTACTTTACTGAGTTTGATATTGTGCAGGTTCATTCATGTTGTTGCAAATGGTAGGTTTCATCTTTCATGTGGCTGAGTAGTATTCCTGTGTGTGTGTGTGTGTGTGTGTGTGTGTAAAACTTCTCCTTTATCCATATCTCAGTCAATGAGCACTTAGGTTGCTTTCAAGTTCAATTTTTGGCTATTCAAAGCAATGTTTTAACAAAGCTGGGGTGCACCTATCTCCTCAAATTAGGGTTTCTGTTATGTGAGGTAAATACCTAAAATTGGATTAAGTGGAATTTCTACTTTTAATTTTGTGAGGAATCACTGTACTGCTTTCCATAATTGCTGTACCAATTTGCATTCCTACAAACAACTTATGTAGGCTCTCTTTGTTCTACTCTTACCAATAATGATTTTTCTTTTCTTTTTTGGTAGTAGGCATTCTCATAGGTGTAAGGCAGTATCTCATTGTCATTTTGATTTGCATTGTTCTGCTCATAAGAGACAGTTGAACATCTTTTCTTGTTCCTGTTGGCTAGCTGTATATGCTGTATATCTTCTTTGAAAATGTGTCTATTTAGCAGTCTGCTGTTTTTCTTGGATTATTTATTTTCTTGTAAAGTTGTGCAAGTTCTTTGCTTCTTTGTAGATCTTGGATATTAGTCTCTTGAATGATGTAGGATATGCAACTATTTTCTCCCACTCAATAACATGTTATTTTCATTTTGGTGACAGTTTCTTGCACTGTGTGAAATGTTTCAGCTTCATAGAGTCCCATTTGCTTATTTTTGCTTTGGTTCCATGGTTGTTGTAGTCAAGACCCCAAACACAGCTCTAATGATGACCTATGTTTTCTTCTATGTATTTAATGGTTTCAGGTCATATACACAAATTTAACTAATTGTGATTAAATTTTTATGTGTGATCTTAGAGAGCAGTCTAGTTTTGTTCTTTCACATGTGATTATCCAGTTTTTCCCTAACACCACTTCTTGAAACTTTTCTTGTACTATTCAGATCTTGGCTATTTTATCTGAGGTCATCAGAATCAAAGCCTCCAAAGTCTCAGTGCCATCAGAGTTAATTTTAATGAACAATATCACTTTATTTGACACCCATCTTCAATATGTTAGGGAGATGTGTTAAAGTTAATCTGATAACTTTTTTCTTCAGTTGGATTAGCTGCATCATTAACTAAAGGTTGGAAAATAGGATATGAGGTGATCTGGCTGCAACATTTGTCACTCCATTGATGGCCAGGGTTGATTCAGCTGATCTGGCTGGTTAGGCAGGTGTTCCCTTCCTCCTTCACCACTCCACGTACATCCCTCAGACTAGAGAGGGACTGTTCTTCAGTGGAGGGTATATGAGTAGCTGTGCTCCATGACTAGAACCTCCCAATAAGTTCAGGCTGGAAAACAGACAAGACTATCCTAAATTTTCTTCTTATCACTAGAGTTGATTCTGGCTCTTGTGAACATTCTTGTTCACTCTCCTCTGATTGGAATACATCACCCATTCTCTACCCCACTGTTCCCTTCCCACTCTGCTCTGTCAGTAAAGGTATCCTAGCACTCTTCCAAGGGTTCACTTTCATCTTCTAGAGAAAAGTGACCATATACTTCTATAAAGTGCCAGATAGAAATTATCATAGCCTTTGCAAGTCACATACCGTCCCTGTTGCATACATCTTTTGTTTTCATTAGTTCTTTTAAATTATAAAAGCCATTCTTAGCCCAAGGTCTTTATAATACTACTTCAGGTCAAATTTTCAAAGTCATGAGGTTCTATTTCATTTTTAACAGTCTTCCTTCAATTTATCTTTTTCACATTTTGCTATGAACAACAAGAAGAAAACAGGCAGCAGCTTAAAAGTCTCCTTTGTTGTAGCACTTTAATCACTTATGAGTTTTGCTTTCCAAATTAACTCCAGGAGAAAATTTCATGAAGCTTGTTGCCATTATATAAGTAGTTTAACTCCATTTTCCAAAGACAAGTTCTTCATTCCTATTAAGCCCTCACTAATGCCATCCTTAAAGTACACTGCCTTAAGGTCTGTTCAAGGCAGTGTAGGCCTTCTAAATTATTTCCTCAAAATCCTGCTAGTCTGCTTACTGTCCCATTCCAAGGCTATACTCATATATTTTTAGAGTTTCATGATCTGAGGAGCCCATATCCAGGCTCCAAAATCTGTGGTAGCAATGCATTTCTGAGTAGCAAAATTGGGAGCTAGAATAACATTTATTATCTTATAGTTTCTGTGGCTCAGAAATCTGAGGATGACTTAACTTGATTCTCTCTTCATGTTTGATAAGGTACAACTGGGGCTATTTTCTGTTCTGACACAGGGGATCCTCTTTGGTCTCTTTCATCTCACATCAACATTGGAATGTTCTTTTTTCTTGAATCTGCAGAATTGCTAGTAGGCTGCTTTGTGAAGGCCAGCAGAATCCCTTAGAGTCTGTACTTCTATGAGTGGCCCACTTGACAAAGTTGGGCCCAGTCACAATAATCCCTTTTAATGAACTCAAAGCAATTTGCCTTGTAGTTTATATTTGTGATTTGTAAAGAAGGGACCTTCATTGTATCTGCAAAATCCCTCAAGGGACTGGTGTTCTGTCAAAGTCCTAAGTCCTTGTCCGTACTCAAATCAACAGGATTATACTGGAGAGGAAGCTTGAGGGTTATCTGCAAGCCCTGCCTACAATAGCTTTGGAAGATCTTTAAATAAGCTGAATATCTAGCACAAATCTCAACTGCATTTTTATGAATATCTTTGACAGTTTTTTTTCACCAAACCATGCTAATGATAATTGCCCTGCTGTATGGACTAAATGAAGCATAGTTCTCACTGGTGTTTGGTACTGTCTAAACACAGTCTTACCCTAAGACTCAGGAGACCTCCTGTTCCATTTAATCTCTACTACAGGCTGAGATGTTGCATGTTCACAGTGAAGAGAGTTTTTGAGTTGTTATTTCTTATACAGATTGAACATAGTATCACCAGATTTTTGTTGTTGTTTTATTTTTTGCAACTTTTAGGTTCTCCTGGTACAATGATTGCTATGCCCTGAGGTATGATTGCTGGATAATATATCCATAGTGAAAATTGGAATTAATTGGTGAGGGTAATGGGAGCAAAAGTTTACCTGAGAAAAGAAAGCATAGAGGATGAGGATGTTGGCATTCACTCTTGTTGTTGCCCACAGGAGAGAGGCTTGGCTAGGAGTTTAGAGTCTGAGTCTTCCCCAGGGAAGCTTCAGGGAGCCTAGTCTAGGGAGAGTCAGGGGGAATATGTCCAAGCCCAGGTCACATACCTGCCTCTACAGGCCTGGGGCTGTAACAACCCTTTTCCTGCCAGTATCTTAACTGAGTGTGAATGTTAGTGCTGCCATTTGCATGGCTAAGTAGTTTTATGGTATAATCTAAAAAAAAAGAAGCTCTCAAGCTGCATGTTTCCATAAATCAAATTTAGAGACAAATTAGATACCACTAGATCTTGTATATATTAACCTCCATTCTCAGTTTTCAAATGTCAGTAAAAAATTAATCAGTCTTCACATCTTTATGGTTGAAACATTTCTCACAGATATGGCAGCAAAGTATATGGCCAAAATTTCTAGCAAAGCTAAATTTGTCTGGTAGATAAGTAGCTTTTTGGCTTTCCTTCAAGTGTGCCCAAGACTTAGGGCAGACAAAAAGAGTTACCCCAGGCTAGGTGGCTGTAGGGGACAGTGATCAAGGAATATGGCAGCCCAAACCTGAGATGGTTTTGACAGACCAAGAGCTCTGGAGAGAATCAACTTGATTCAGAAGCTACCTTTAACCTTACAAGCCCCAGGAACCAATAACCCACCAGTTTTCCCTCCTAAGTAAAAAAAAAAATTATTTTTGCATATGTCAAGAATAACTTAGGAAAATTGTTATGCCAAGTATTGACATAAACACAATAGAGAAAAGGTTCCTGAAAAACATCTAAACAAGATTAATGATTTATAACTACAAACCACTGGGCCTTGCTGTCCTGGGATACCTATTGCCCATGATCTGATGATCAGCCTTGCCCATGCTAATTGCTCAACAGTGGTACTAAGAGTTTCTAATTAAAAAAAAATCAATAATCACTGAGGGTCTTTCTAATTCATGAGGCACTAGTTTAGGTTCTTCTTCTTACATGTTTTACAGCCCTCATATCTATTCATTATAGACTGAATTGTGTCCTTAAAATTGATATATTAAAGTCCTTATCTCCAACATCACTGTATCTAGGAACAAGTGGGACCCTGACCCAATAGAATCGCTGTCCCAATAAAAAGAGAAGGAGACATTGGGCACCCCAGTACACAGAGGAAACACCATGTGAGTATATTCAGCAAAACTTTGTCTGCAAAGGGCACCAGGCATTCACTGTCATACTGAAAAATCTGTAGATAGTTGCTATATAGGATACATAGAATTGTATCATCACTGTAGCTGTCTGCAACATTCTAAGACAGTTCCCATTTACTAAGAGCTGAAATAAATGCATATAACTATGAAGCAATTATCAATAACACTGACCTTTGGGGGTATACAATTTATTATTATAATTCTAAGAGGTTTCATGTGTAGAAATCCAAAGATACATAAGAATCAGCTCTCTCCATTGAAAAAAAATGTCTAAGAGAATACACAGAAGAAGGGACAAAATCAATAAAAAGTGCTAATGGCCATAAACTGGATGTAAATCCAATCTAGGAAAACATAAAAGAAGGAACAGAAGGCACATTGATTTGCCTTATTCATAGCAAAACTGCTTAATTTTCCAACAAGCTTTTCAATTGACTGATTTAAACATTTTTAATTCTTCAAGCAATGTCTCCTCAGTTGGAGCAACACAATAAAAATAATTGAGAGCAACTTTTCATTATTGCATTAATGATCTTAATTGACACAACTCTATGGGGTATGTCTTATTACTATCTCCCATTTTAAAAAGGAATTAAGCAGCTTGTGAAATTTAGTAGACCAAAAAGTAATCTATTTCATGCATCTATTTGCAAATATTCATCGAGCTTCTGAAACAGAAGACACAGGGTTAGACCGTGGGGGAAGAAGTGTAGAACAAGACAGACAGAGCCTGTGTGCAAGAGGTCAATTTCAAGAAGATGAAACAAAAGTAAACAAGGTCATTTCAAGATAGTCAAAAACATCACAAGGGAATAATTATTTTCCAAAGGTAAGACAAAAAATATGATGATAAAAAATAAAACAGTGATATGCAAGAGGGCTGAGAACTCTCCTCTAAATTAGGTCAATGAAGCCATTTGAAGAGGTAACTTTTGAAGTGAATTACACAATATGAGTGAGCCAGACAACATGGGAAATCAGATAGACAAAACAAGAAGTGCAAAGTCAAAAGGTAAGATTGGGCTTGCCATATTCTGGGCAAAAAGGAAGTAGTGTGCTTAAATTTTAGTGTGTAGAAAGAGAAGGAAGAAAGTGAGTTAAGGTTTTTTCACTGGTGGTGTAGCATTTGGATTTTTTTCTTGTGTCAGTAAGTCACTGAAACCATATTGAATTGAATTGAATGCATTATAAAGAAGAGATTTAAAGAGTCAATACCAAAATCAGGGAGACCAGTGAGGAGGTTATTTCCAGACACATGGTGGTGGGTGTGGGAAGGTAAAGTATGTAACTCAGAATAAGTTGGTAAATGACAGAGCTTTTCATGGGACTGGTAAACTCTACTTTCAGTTCTGGACCAGTGGTGATGTGCTTTTCTTTCTAGTCAATTAAGTAGAGATACAGTCTTCAGACAAAACCAATTTACTCACTGTGACACCTTTTTCTCTCCCCAGCAGTGAAATATTAGGTAATTTTGCTTTCTGAGAGAGTCATCTTCTTTGAGACCTCTTTCTGTCTTAAGAAAGAAAAGTTGACCCTTGGAATTATACAGAAGCAGTTCTACTCACAGAGGCTCTGGTTTTGCATTTCCACAGGATTCCTTTGATTGTTTGCCTGTCACAGTACATTTCTTACTTCAGGGTCCTGATGGAGAGCTTGGCTTATAATTGAGGAGCAATTCACAGTGACTCAGCATCTCCTTTTGCTTCTTCAAAGTTTTGCCTGCTGAAAAGTTGCTGACGGGTTTGGAGAAGCATAACAGTGAACCCCTGGCTCCTTTTTCAAACAAAGCCATGCTGAACTTTCTTATACATTTGTCATACCTTATCATCCAGGTCTTGTTCCCACCCAATCCAGAGGAGACAGTCAATGAGGACAGAAGTGATTGGAATCCTTCCTGTTGCCATGTCCTTACTCACAGTGTTCACAAACACACAAGAATCCAGTCACCATACATTGTCCCTGAAAATCCTATCACCTCCAAATGCTCACCCATTTCTTAGCGTAATCAAGAAGAGTGATGAGTTCATTTTCAAAACTTTTTATTGTAACATAAAATGGACAGACACAAAAGTAATTAAATATATTGCTTAATTACTTGTGCAAATATCTGACAACCAACATCCAGTTCAAAAAAGGGAAAATTTCCAGTGAAACAACAAGCACCTCCATGTACTCTGTCCCAATTATGATCTAATACCTTAGCAAAAGGTAGCATATACATTTTTAATAATCACTTCTTTTTAGCTTTATTACCCAAATGTATAATTTTATACTCTATAATATAATCTTCCAGATTAGAACCATTAAATCTTTGAAATTATTTTAATCTGAAGTCTTCCCTCCTTCCCTTTTATTTCCTTACTGTATATGTGGTGATAAAAAACTAGGTCACAATGGCTTGCAGAGTTTTACACACTCTAGAATTTGCTGATTGCATACTCATGGTAAAAAGAATAATACCTCTCTCCACACAAACCCCAATTCCTCTTACCTCTCCCTAACTCCCTATCCCGAGGAAATAAACTCAAATTAACCAAAGACCCATATGTTATCAGAAAACCCCACCAATAACACCAACCCCCACTTCACTTGACCAAAGAGGGAAAAATACATTTTGCCATTTTGGCCAGGCACATCCCCATGAATGTGGTTCCCCATATCTGGCTGAAGTGGGTCTCAACCCACACAAACTTTTTTTCTTATGAAGAGCCTGCTTCTTGGCTAGCCTCTGGCCTTCCTTTTTGTCTCTAATACTCTATTCTAACACATGGTGCTGGTCAAAATCTTCCTTTAACCTGTGTTTCTTGCAAATGACAACTGGATCCAGAAACTTGGTAAGCTTTGTGTTTAATTCCTTTGGCAAGACCAAAGTGCTATGATGCTTTCTTCATTGCCAGGAACAGCATGTCTGCTGGGTACACTTCTCATGATGCCAGCAAATGTTGAGGTACATATGCTTACATTCATTTATTTACTGGGGACCTCACTATGTTGGTATTCTGATTCTTGCATTTCCTTTTCATCATCATAAGGTAGAATAAACGTTTGCTTATTCCTTCAAGTTTTTAGAAAGAGGTGTGGTGCAAGATGTTGTTATACACAGGGTCCACCTTCTCTCTTCTTTGCAGGACAGTGTTCAAAGATATGGCAGTCTGCTCCCTGAGGCCTTCCTCTCTCTTCTCCCTCTCATTTCCAGACTCCTCAACACCTAATTCTTCCTTAGCAGTTTCCTCTCAATGTATGACCAGTGCGAAGAGTGCCTGTGTGACTTCATTTTAAATTTTTACAGCAGGAAAACTGGAACAGTTTCTTCCGGTATTATGAAGAATTTTTCTACTGGGGTAGACACAACCTTTCTCCAGCTTCAACTGCTGTCTTCAGCATTTTTAAGCAGACTTTTTGGCTCCTAGAGGTACTAGTTCCAGGTCCTTCAAGCCCTATTGTTAATCTCTGCTGCTGTCAACAAAAACCCTGAAGTTACTAAGGTTGGTAGCTATTAGTTGGCTGTCCTCGCAGACTGGAATTTGGGACTTACGAGGATATTGGTCACTTAGTTTTGTTATATATGCTGCCCAAGAGATTTGTTTTGCTATTATTTTGTCAGTTTTCATGTGAATATTCAGAGACTTTTTAAAAAGCTCCTTTGCTGCAGTCATTTTCCAAGAACTCCCTATAATTATTTTAATGTTTAATTCATAAGAAGACATTGTTCCTGATGTTCTGGAAGTATTGAATCAGTACCTACCAGATCAGTAATTCTGAGAGTCCACATGTGTCAAAAGTTGAAATGACGGTCACTGAAAATTTCTCCAAATCTAACTTAATCAATAGCAAGTTCCTACAGTATTTATGATATAATACCATTTATATAAAAGCTGGAAAATAAACTTATCAATGCATGTATGTATTCATTATTCCACCAAGTGCACTTGATTATCTATTAAATGTCAACACTACGCTATGGATTAGGGTAATAAGAAGAAATGGTTCAGTTTTAACATGATAGCATGATCAGTCCATTTATTTATCTCCTATATATTAAGTCTATCATCTTTTATGCATTTAAGTGCTATTCTAGATTAACATTGAATGTATATAACCTATGACCCTCTCCTTCACATCAAGACTTGTCATCCTGGAAACATCACCAGGCTTCCTAAATCTTTATCTTCAAATTTTACATGGTAGACTCACCTACCTACAATGCCTTTGTAACATTTAAATGAGTAAGTGAGTTACAGTTTGTTGACGGCCAGATGCAAGTACGAGAAATGAAACCACTAGGAGAGATGGCCCAGCCACAGCTGGGGGTCAAATGGAAGAGGTATATATAGAGACACAGGGCAAGGGCCTGGTGAATTTTATGGAAGATAAGCAATCCTGAGAGACAATTAACATTTTAAAGCAAAGAGTAATTGAGGGAGGGGATAGTGTAGGGGTGGTCTCTAATCTTTGATAGAGCTAACATTGATAAGGAAAAGCCAGGAGGCACCAGCGCTACATTAGAAGGCCATTCCAGTTAGTCCCTAAGTTTTCTTAGGGACCATTAATGAGAGCGAGAGAGAGAGAGAGAGAGAGAGAGAGAGAGAGAGGTTTTCCTTATCTCGTTTGGAATGACTCTTCTGGTATGCAAATGGCACACAGCAACAGTTTAGAAGGATTTTTTAAATTGCTAAAAACTGTCTATACACAAGATTAATTCATTTATTCATTTAATAAGTGCTTAGTAACCACTGCATGACAGGAAATTATTCCTGCTCTCACCAAGCTAACATTCTACTGGGAAAAAGAAGGTATTAAGCAAATACAGGATGTGTTTCTAAGAAGAGAAGGTGATTGAGAAAAACCAAGGTGCCCCTTGGGTTGAGTGAGTATGACCGGTTACCGAGAGCTCAGTGATTAATAGAAATCCATCATACAAGGAAGATGGAAAAGTGATACAGGTAGAAGGATATCTGGTTTGATGGTCATAGTTAAGAATGAATTCGATGTGACCAAGTAACAGGAAACAAGTGAGCATGTCTAGAGTTGTGGGAGAGAGTGGAGAATGGGCAAGAGATGAAATTGGAGAGATGAAGCTGAGAACTGGGGTGAGAAGCTTCATAGTTTCTAAATTTCCTCTTCAGAAAGACCAGCAGAAATCATGGAGTAATTAAGTATTTAGAAAAATTGTTAATAGTCTAAGCCACAAATGGTAAAATGAAAGTGAAATGGTGATGACTTATATTAGGATCATGGCAGTGGAAATATAATGAGGTAAAATGATTTTGAGATAAAGCCAATAGGACTTGTGACTCCATTGCTTCTGAGGGATTATGCAAAGTGAGTAATGAAAAATAATGCCAAGGTTTTGGTTTAAGAAGTTGGAAGAATGGTGTATTTACTGAGATAGGAAAGAACAGAATGTAGAAGTGCTGTTTTAGAGTAGGTAGGAGGGGCATTTGGGAAAGAATCATAAGTTCTCTTTCAATTATGTTAATTTCTAGATGCATATTTGGCATCTAAATATATAGGTCAAGGAGGCCATATATATAGCTTATATATATATATAAGCTTATATATATATAAGGTCAAGGAGGCCATATGGCCTCCTTGACCTAAGCTTATATATAAGCTTATATATATATAAGCTATATATATGGCCTCCTTGACCTATATAAGCTTATATATATATGCTATATATAACTATATATATATAACTTATATAGCTTATATATATATAAGCTATATAAACTATATATATATGAGTTTTATATATATATAAGTACACACATTCATATATATGTATATATATATATTTATTTATTTATTTATTTATTTATTTTTGAGTCTTGACCTGTGCTTCAAGGAAGAGGTCAAATCTGGGGAAATGAGAATTAGATAACTGATATATAAATACTATTTAATGCTATGTGAATTGAAGAGGTCACTTAGAGATAGAGTGTTAGGAAAGAAGCCCCTGGGTTACAATTGCAAGAGACAAAGAAATAAGAGAGAACTGAGAGAGATCAGTGCATAGGGGAGAATGAGAAGAATAATGTCCTACAAGTCAAGGAAATGGTGGTATCACTATGAATGGAATGGTCAATGAAGAATACTACTGAGAGTTGTAAGGTAAGACTAGGGAAGTGATGATAGAATTAAACAACACAAAATTTAATATTTTAAGAGTGTATTATAAGAATGGCCCACATCCAAAGAACAGACAAGAATTGCTGGCGAGGATGTGGAGAGAAAGAAACACTACTACACTGCTGTGGGAATGTAAACTAGTCCAACCACTATGGAAAACTGTATGGAGGACCCTCAAGTTAATGAAAATGGAATTACCATTTGACCCAGCAATTGCTCTCCTGGGAATCTACCCAAAAGAAACCTATATGTGGGTACAAAGGGACACCTGTGCTCAGATGTTTACTGCAGCACAATTTATAGTTGCAAGGACATGGAAGCAACCTAAATGCCCCCAAACAGATGACTGGATGAAAAAAATGTGGTACATATACACAATGGAATATTACTCATCAATTAAAAATGACAAATTTGACGATTTTATAACAACATGGATGTACTTAGAAGGAATCATATTAGCAGAAATAAGACAAGAAGAAAAAGACAGAAACCAAATGACTTCACTAACATATGGGATACAGTGAAAAAATAAACAAAAGACTTGGGGAAAGTTAAAACAAGCTAAGCACCAAACTGAAGAGCACAACTTTGAGCAGGAGGGAAAGGGGGAGGGGTGGAGGGGAGGGGGGGTAAACCCTGGGGATTACAATGTTGTGAAATTTATATATATAAATTTAAAAAAATAATAATAAAAACTTATATAAGATGATAGTGGAGACTTATCATGTATCTTCAGACCTTCTCATGTATAAGGCACCAGTGAACTCTTTCCAACATTCAAGGAAAGGCAAATTTTACCACAGTGTAACATCTTTCAGCCAACTACAAGGACAGATAATATCAACAGTATAGATACTTTAGCAGCAGAGTCCAATAGGTAAATGCAACTACTTAGATTTTAATTTAACTAAAATTGAGTATCAGTAAATTTCTCTCAATGTATTTTAAGTACTCAACCACCACGTATGATTAGTGGTTATACTGGACAGCACAGAGATAATGACATTTTCATCATCAGAGAGTGTTCCATTGACAGTGCTTCCTTGGAAATGTCCCACTTGACTGATCTCAACTTCCAAAGGAAACTTAGAAGCTTCAGTTTAATCAAGGATTGAGAGAAAAGGGAATCTGACATTTTCATTCTCTCTACCTGCACACTGCAGTAAGACCGACCACAGGTCCTGGATGATTTCCATGACTGGGTGAGATGAGAAAGAAACAGATCAGCCATCATGAGATGCTTTTAGCCACAATTCAAATGAGAATGACATCAACAAAGATATTTGACCATGTCAGTGTAGTAAGAGAATGAAACAGCTACTGCAGACCACACGACTATCGCCAAGTCCAACAACAAGGAAGAATAGTTTCCTTTGGTTACATTGGACTGAAAAGACACTCATCAACTAATCATACTGCCTTCTCCTAAAGTGTTTGCTCATCTCCCTCCCCTCTTACTGCCATACAAATCAGATATTCTGTCATGCATGAAGCTCCCACTACTGTGCTTCCCACTACTGTGCTCACACAGCACTTAGATAAGGCATGCAGAACTTAGCATATTATGATTTTTCAGGTGGTGTGTTGCAATGGAAAGAATATAGACTTTGGTAGAATGAACAGGATTTCAATCCTGATTTTTACCTACCAGGTAACTGTGATTCAGATAAGTTCGTTTATCTTTTCAAACGTTAGTGTCCTTCTCTGTCAATTTGGAACACTAATACCTCTTCTGGAGGACTTCCAAGTTTTAGATGAAATAATCTTCACCACCATGCCTGACAAATTGTGCAAACTCCAGAGTTCAGTCATTCCTTTTGATGCATTTCCCCCTAATGGAAGGAATCACTATGAGCTCAGACTGCTCTCTGGAACTCCTGTTTCACAAGATCCTTCCCAAGATTTTCATCTACCTTACAGTGAACATACCACTAGAGGAAAGTATGAATTAAAATTAACACACACACATATACATGAATTAGAGGTCAGACTTGTTCTATGACATGAGTAGTTAGAAAAAAAAAGATTCACTGGCTATTCAATTCAACTAGTACTGGGGTATATCCATTATTCTTCTGACTTGTTTTTGACCCAAAAACTTGAAGTTAGGTTCTAAAGAATGAACCTTAATATAATTAATGTCTCCAAATTTTAGCTTATAATGCCCAAAAGAATTTCCTCTACTGGTGAAAAGTTTTCATATCTTCTCTGTCCCATATAGTACTATGAATAACATGTGGCTTTAAAACTTATAAAATGCAGCTAGTGCAACTGAGGGAGTATATTTTTAATTGCATTTGATTTTAATTACTTGACATTGAATAGCATGTGTTTAGTGGGTATAGGACACTACGGCTATCAATTTCATAGGCTATTAAGATGGAAAATACTTCAGGAATCTTGAAGTTCTACTTCATTTTACAAATGAAACAAATTTTACAAGAAACAGGATCCGCAGGACTTTCCTGTAATTTGCTTTTAAAATTTTTAACAGTCTTAGGAAGTAGAAGATCACAAATATTTATACTTAAGAAAACTCTCAGAGAGATGTATATTTATTCTGATTTTCATTAGTCTTTACTTGTGAGAATAGGAAGATATGGGTGTAATCAATATGTGTAGCTCTAAATTTCAATAGCATGCAGGTGTCAATTCAGAGGCATCAACACAGAGGCATTTATAAGGAAGTGGGGAAAGGAAAATTTAGTATCAGCGTCACAACAGACAAATGAGGATTTCTTTCAGTTACCTTCATCTTCTGTTTTTCCTAACTTTCAGCACCAGGAAGTTGGTTTCCATATATCTCACCCAATTCCTGGCAGTCAACATCCACCCTATTTATATAACATCCCTATTTATGCTAGCCTAAGGAGACATAATCAGATGGTAGGAATGCTTCAGATATTTGCTGATGATGCACCACTTCCCATTAGCCAATCCCATTACTTGCACCACAATTCCCAAAACAAGAAAAATTGAATGCTGACAATTCTATCTAATAAGTTAAAAGGCTTTCATCTACTTATTTCTTGTGTTGACTCAGTAATTTACACATAAATGATTGTATTATGCAATACACTACTGTCTGTCTCTTCACTCTTACCCCTACTATCTATGCTGGTATCATTTTCCATTAAATTCATTTTCTCAAAAATTTCATCTTTAAAAACCAAATTTCATGATATCATACTCTCCACGCTCATGATTTCAGGACTTCAGACCTTCTAAATTCTTGTCTGGACACATTAGCTTTCATTCACAATCAAGCTCTGAACATGAAGATGGACGATTCATAGTTCTTTCTTGCTGTGCATGTGAATAAATAGATCTAAAGAGGGGTGGACCTAAGAATGTATAGTGAGTTGAAGGAACAAATCCCTTATTATACTCAGACTATTTATGATGAATCTATCAAGTCATTTTATATAACTAACTTCCAAATGTATAGAGTTGAAGGAACAAATCCCTTATTATATTCAGTCTAGTTATAATGAATCTATCAAATCATTTTTATATAACTAACTTCCATACAAGTTGGCATTAATACAGAGATTGAGAGAGATAACTGTCCAATGAGCTTTCACCCTTTCTCCTACATACATAGTAATATAATTGACACATAGTTATAGTTATAGTTATAGTTTCACTGGATGATGATGATGGATACTGTGATTGTTAACATTTTTGGCACATAATACAGAATTTGTGGAAGTTATCATTTGAATATTTGAATATCATCATTTGAATGAGGATATCTACATTTTCATAGGGAAAATATAAAATAATTGCTATATGTGGAAATCCAAATATGTCTAGAACTATGCAGGTGAATTGACATATCATCGCATTTTTCAAAAGTATTTTCCACTTAATTTTCTTACTGACATCTAGGAAATATCCTCTATATCAGAAAGTCAAATTGGCCTCTTCATAAGTTGTAAATTTCTTTGTCTTCTAAGAATTTAAGTTTTAATGTAATGGTGATATAAAATTATCATACCATGATTTATAATAGTGAAAAAGAAGAACATGTCCACAATATGTCAGCTGCTTCTGGTGGAAATAAAATGACTTCTATGAGTGCAATGAACTTCATTTCTTCAAGAATAGAAGAACACATAACAATTCTTGTTATGTCATTCCAAGTAAAAAAGCATATCACAAATATTTGTGTGTAGGTGGAGAGACAAAGGCAATTTATTTGATTTAAGGTGCCATCAATATAAGACATTACATGAAGTGATTAAAAGCTTTTAGTCAGAAAGTAAAAATTTATGGTAAAAAAATCATACTTTTTATAGCTGCATAGAAACACATTTTCAAAATATACTATATACTATCCAATATATTTGATCTTGAATTTATGCATCTTGAAAAGAAAAATATAACTGAGATAATGAACATTCAAATGTTAAGACATTCTTCTGTGTACCATATCAAGTTGGACCAAAATTGGTTGAGAATGTTTTTCAGCATTATCTCTACCTCCTACAGTATGAGTCTGACACATAATAGAAATATTTGTCATGACTTTTCTGATTGAAAGTGACAGAACTCCAATGCATACAAGATTTTGAAAGTGACACTTCCCTCCTGTAATTAGTTTAAATAGAAAAGAAAGGACATCAGAACAGCTTGTTGAATCTAAATGTGTATAGCAATGCCTTAATGCCTCATAATCAATCTCTCTCTCACTCTCTCTGACTCTCTTTATCTCTCTCTCATACACACACACACACACACATACACACATACATATAGCCCGAGTGTTCATGCATACAAGCACACTTACCCCTGCACACACACTTCCCTGTTTGTGATCTTTTATGCTTTCCCCTACCCTCTACCCTGTTCTCCTACTGAAGACCATGGACACATGACATCCAGCATAAAAAAACATTTTAGCTCTTAATTTCCTATTATGCTGGAACAAATGGCCATGAAGTCAGTGGCTTAAAGCAACACAATTTTATTATTCTACAACTCTCAAGGTCAGAAATTGACAATCAAGGTGTGGACTGTGTTGCATCCTTTCTAGAGGTTTCAGGGAAGAAGGCCCCATGTTCAGCTTTCAGAAGTCACTGTTCCTCCTTCACTCACTTTCATCCCTTCCTCGCATCCCCTTACCCCTCTGCTGCCCTCTCCATACAGACCTCCTTCTTTCAAGGACTTGTGCTATATTTGACGACTTAATGACCCAGAATAATGTTCTCCTCTCAAGATTCTTAACCACATTTTCAAAGTTAGTTTTCCAATATGAGATACCAATTCCTTGTTTCTAGGGATTCAGATGTGAGTATCTCTGGGGCAGAGACATATCTATCACACCTTTGAAATTCTGGATGAAAAAAGTCAGAGACAGGTTAGTCTTCTGACTGTCTTTACTTGTAGTTCGAGGCCTATTCTAAGAATCACTTCAAATGCTTGGAACATCAGTTTCAAAGGGAAAATACCTAAAGTGCTTCTTGTGTAGAGACAACTATAGTTGATGCAACTGCTATGGAAGTAGCCAGAAAGAATTTCTAGACTTGAGTGTAAGTCTCATGCCAAACCCATAATACTTAATAAAAAAAATTTATCCTGCCTCTTCCTTCCATCTTTGATGTAGAGAGTGAATAATATTGTTACATAGCTTCTGGTCATGTTGACCATGAGCCAAAGAATGGGGACAGGCTCTTGAAACCATAAAAAGCAAGAATCAGTAATCCCCTAGAGTCTCTGAAAGGAAACAGTCTCAGTGAATCATGATTTTAGTACAGTGAAATCTATTTTGAACTCCTGTTCTCCAGAATGACATGATAATAAATTTCTGTTGTTGCCAGTCACTAACTTTGTGGTAATTTGCTATAATCACAGTGGGAAACTAATATAATATCTCAGTGTAAATATCCTCTTTCAAACTTCTTACAACACATCCACAAACAGAGAATTCTTACCCTAAGCTAGAACCATCTGATCCTCTGCCTGAAGATCATGGAGGTGTTCTGCAATGTTTGAGTGGTAGAATCAAGTAAAAGAAGCACAACATCTCTAGCAGGGTTGTCTATGGGTAAAAAAGCAACTATGAAAACATGAGAAACTTGTTTAGATTAATTCATAATTTTTAGTTAAATAAGTATATATTAACAATTCTGAAATTCAAAAAATACAAAAGCAGAAGTAGCAGTCACCCTTATTCACCTTCCATCCACATCTCTTTCTTGGGTTACCCATGAAAGGGAGAGATGATACTTGGAGTTGAGGTGTTTATATAGTAGAATGTGGAAAGCCTTCCTACTAAGGCAGTGTCTGAACAGATGATGAAATGATGGGAGGGTTGGTGTATGAAACTATTGGGGAAAGAGTACTATCTCTGACAGAAACATCACACAGAGACCTTTTGGAAAAACATACTTAGAAACAACAAATCAAATAAGCATTATATTTTAAGCAGTGAATATATATAAAATAGTGATTAAGTCTGTTTAATTTCTACACAAGTCCAGTATTTTTCCAGTCTAGCAAATATGAGTATGTTGGTTGATTTTATGTTAATTTGACCGGGCTAAGGGATGCCCAGATAGTTGGTAAAACTGCTTCTGTAAATATCTGTGAGGTCATTTCTGGAAGACCTTGTCATTTGAATCAGTAAAGAAGACCACCCTCACCAATGCACATGGGAATCTTCAAATCAACTCAGGGCAGGACAAGCACAAAAATGCCAAGGGGACATTCATCTTCTTTGACCTCAGAAGTGCTCTGAACCTTGAACATTTGGAATTGACCTGGGACTTCCATCATGAGCCCCCAAATTCTCAGGTCTTCAGACTTTGACCTAGTTACACCATATTTCCATATTCTCCCAACTTGCAGGTAGCAGAGTGTTGGACTTTTGGGTCTCCATAATCATTTGAATCAATTCCTAGATAGCCTGTGGGATAGTAGCCTATAGATAAATTGATTGTGTTTATATTAAAAAATGAGTTAGACTTTATTTTACTGTCTGGGAGTTACCTTCAGTTGTCTTACATGAATTGGTGGGCAAAGGAATCACCAGATGAGGAACCGAGATAGCATCAGGATTGCCATGCAGGAAAGAAAGGAGGGGCCTTGTTCAACATATCAGAATCAAGACATTTTAATACCACAACACATACTCAGAGTCAAAGGAAGTATTTCAAGAGTGCAAAAACAGTTCATTCACAGAAACAGAGCAGCACTGAGGATAGGAAATCACTCATGGTGCTGAAACACCAAGTCTAAACATCTCCCGGAAAGAAAACACTCAAGACATTCATGGACATGGCAGGAAAGGTGAGAAAGTGTCAGAGAGACAGAAACATTGCAGCTGTTTTGAGAGGCAAGTGACAGTCTTTGCAACTGGAAACAGGGGAAGACAAGAACAGAGAGTTAGGAAGAAGGTCAGAAGTGGAAGCTGCAGGAAAACAGAATGTTTTCGTTTCGCAACCTTTGCTGACTGGATGAAAGATGGCCCCATCACTGCCAATACATTCAAATTCAGGACAGAAGAGAATTGGCAACAACATTTACACAAAATATCCAGGTAGTTTGGTCTTTCTGGATAACTAGGGGATCTATACAGGGAACAGATTCAACACAGTTTCTCTAACCCACTGGTAAAAGGTCACAAGGCCTAGAAGTGCCTCACAATTGTCAAAATTCTTCCAGATGTTTGTCCAAAAGAAAGCTAGAAATGCACAAATATCATTCCTTATAGGGGGGGCCTTTCTGCATTACATTCAAGTGGCTCTGGTTAGAGTTTAAGAACACCTCCCTCTCACAGAAAAGAGATTACAGTAAAATCTAACACAAGTCTCACCAACGGGCAGCAAAACTCATCTGTCTACATGTGTAACAAGGCATTTCTCACCATGCTTTGCTATGGAACAACGAGAAGGGCCAGATGATAGAACCTCATCCACACACTTATGAGATTAGAACTTGTTATTCACACCAATTCCCTTTCATAAATTGCTTTCCAGGGTCTGAGATTTTAAAATCAAGTCAGGTCACTGAAATCCATTTTAAGTTGATAGTATTAACAGCTATTGAATTGCTTTCTGATCTGGAAATGGAAATCTTAAAGACTTAAAGTTGCACTATATATCCTGCCTGGAAATTCCATCTGAATTAAAATGTCCACCTCTCTCCATTTGACAAAGTACTTAAGAAGTCCTCTCCACAGGGAGAGCATCTGCCTGGCCTTCCCTTACATTCTCAAGATTTGTCTGTGCACAAAAAGAACATAGGGCCCCTGCGTGGGGGGTAGCAGGGGGTTGAGGGAAATTTTGATGCCACTGGATCCCAAATAATATGATAAATAAACCAGATTAAGAGAAATTCTTAAATGGTCAAGTGGTGACTGTCACCTTAAACAGGTCTCCTGTGGAAGCCAGAGCTGAGAGGCTAGAGTTATGGGGAAGGTCCACACATACATAGAGAGGTCCCCACAGAGTGCACATAGCAATGCCGTGACATATTCAAGTCACCTGTCTGGACCTCTAGCTCCTCATCGGTACTGCGGTGAAGGGAGATCTGAGTATCCTTACAGGAAATTAAAAAAATAGAATATTTAGGTAAGACTTGATGCTACAAAATAAATATTGAGAAATTGGTTGTCATTTTGTTATTATATATACTCCCCCAAAATATCTGCTTAAGTATTTTATAGTTATACCAAGGTCTTATCATTAGTATTTTTTTTCCCATGACTGAAATTCTGCCTTTCCCCTATTTTCCAAAGTATTTTAAAGGAATAATAACATGTCAACATTGTTTCTACTTTTTATTATGACAAATAATGCTGAGAACATTCCACATTCCCAGGTAAATGCTGTCTTACTCCTCAAAGATACCCTGTGCACTTTTCTCTCCTGCTGGTAATCCTATGGGGGGAAATGTCCTCTCTGTTCCTTATGAGTTACAACCTCTGCTTTCTGTTCCTGCCTAGTGATCCCCTCTTCTGCAAGATTCTGAGGTTCTTCCTCACCAAGGGAATGGTGGGGTCCTCAGAGCACTCAGCTTTGATTTCTGGTATTGGGTTTCTTTCGCCACATTACAATGCCTTGTGTACATGCTGACTCCCAGCAAGACCAAGGGATCATCTGAAGAACAGAGATGCCTTCTTCTGATTTACTTTTCATCTTGAGTCTTTAAGGTGCTCACTTTCTATGCTGTCACTTTTTTATTCAAAGACAAATTCCCAGAATTCCAACTTCATCTTTTAAGAATTCATTTATTAGATGGTCTCATTTGCAGAATATAAATAACCAAAGAGAACAAACTGGCATAACAATGAAAAAATAACCCTTAGTCTCAGTGAAAAATATACTGGTTACCAAAGAGTATGGGGGTGAGGAGGGGGTGGTGGAAAGGAAATGATGGGCACTGGGCCTTTGGCAGAAGGCAGGAGGAGCATGCACACACACGGAGGTATGAAGCTGTACTCCCAAAGTTATGTAAAAAATTGGAAAATCATTAAAATTTGAGGGGAAAAAAAAGAATTTATTTATTGTAAGTATTAAGAGCATGGTGTTTTTAAGCCGTTACTGCTGGGCTTTATTGTGATACCAACTGATCAACAGTCAATACCAAGTGTGATACCAATTAAGCAACAGCTGGGTCCCACGGCACTCCCCAGTTCATACACAGCCACATCAGTTTAATGTTGACTTTATCTCAGTCCCAATCAAAGGATTTCACTTGCCTCCACATGTCCATCTTATCATGGGACACAAGGTGTTTACTTTCCTGAACTGACCTGCTCTTTCTATTTAGTATCAAGCTTATGTACACACTCCCTGCCATCTTCCCTCTCACATTCTGCACTGACTTCCCATATTAGAACATTCTAGAGTGCAGCATCAACTCAGTGGCATGCTGGGGGAAGGAGCTTAATAGGATGTTGGTAAGTCATGGGCACAGAATTGCAGCCTTAGGGGAGGATATCAGGACTAACTGTGTGATATATCAGATCTCTTCCATCTCTGTAACAGGTATGGGGAATCAAAAGCTCCCCAGGTTATAGACCAATGACAATTTTAGAAGTACAGAAAGGTGGGGGTGTCAGAAAGTGAAAGTCAGAATGTCCTAGAAAAGTTACCTAAAATAGGGAATGGAAAATCATAATAGAACTTGATCCCAAGATGAGACATGATGGCATCAAACACATTGACAAGACTCTAATGGGCTCTCACAGGGCCCTACACAATGATTTCTATGCCTTGAATTATGTAGCACTCCCCAGCAGGCTTCAGTGTCCTGTAAGATAAGAAATTTAAGTGCCTGGGGTATGGGAGTCCTTTTACAGGTGTCCTTGGGGGGTTATTACCACTAGTAAAAGATCACCAAACCTTCACCAGTAGTCACAAAACCACCACTGACAATTTCAAAACCTGCTAGGTTTGGGTGAGATGACCTGCTCAGACCTTCACCATCTGACTTCCCCCTGGTGTCTACACACCTGGCAGGTAGCTATCTATTCTTTGTCAGCATGGCATTCATTTACTTGCTGATCTGTTTTTTAGAGGAAAAAATATTACTTGTGAGACAAAGTTTAGGAGAAGAGGACACAGTCTGCTGATTTTCTGAGAGAAAAAGGAAAGGGAAAGGGGATTTCATGTCTTTGTTGTTACTGCAGGTTTGGATTTGCATTGATGCACTGCAGAAGAACTAAAACTAACCAACACCACACAACCTCTACTGTACTTGTGATCCCCTATTCAATTTCCTGGTATGACATCTGCTTAAAAGTCAGAATTTAGGTAAGCCAATGACCTGTAATTAACATTCCTTATCAAAAATGGTTTCTTGGTTCGGGTTTCCTAGAAAAACAGAACCCAAAGGAGAATCTCTCTCCCTCTCAGAGAAAACTTAGCATTAGCTCTTCCTACACACCTTGAATCTGACCACTTATACCTCTCATCATTCTACAATATTAATACAAACCATCATCATAGATCAAAGCAATAGATGAAAGGAAAAATGCTGCTGAGATTTCTAGGCTACAGAGCAATAGAAATTTACTTCCTGGACTGTATGCATCCCCCCCCCCCCCC
>PVHY01013055.1:0-42482 GCA_004024945.1 Uropsilus gracilis | reverse complement strand
CCATCTTCCTTCCACACCTCAGGAAGACCACAGCGGACAGACAGCAGTGCATCTGGAGCTCACTGAGGAGGGCAAAGCCGCCGGGACGCAGCTTGCGTCGGTGCCACTCTCGCCCACGCTGCCCTTCGGTCTGGAACACGGGCTTCTGCAGCGGCGGGTGACCTCCTGACGGGGTGACCCTGCAGGCCGCGCATGACCGCGGCCGGAGGCCTGGCAAGGTGTTCCGCAAACGCCACTCTGAAAAAGCTTAGCTGGCTCCTCTGGGGATCATAAAACGGATCAGAGTGTGGAAACACAAATCCTGCCCATCTCGAACCATCGTGAAATTCCTGCAGATCAAAGAACACGCTGGCTACCTTCCTGCCGGGAAAGGGGGAATCAGGTCTCCTAATGAGACCGCCACTTAAGTGTGGGGCTGGCTCCCACAGCATAAATAGGAAAAAAAAAGAAAGAAAGAGGGGATTAAGTTCCAAAGGCCCCAGCTCGGGCTCCCGGGTGCAGGGGGGAGACGGGCTTGCACGAAGGAGTAACTCAGGGGGCTGGGGGGCTCCTGGGGGGGGGTCCCACAGGTAACCAGGACCTGCCTTTTCTTGGTGGGGGAGCTGGTTTCTGGATGGGAATATGGCTTCGGAGGGAGTTGAGGAATTTGCTCTTGGATCCTGGACCAGGGTGGCTGCGGCTGCAAGTGTTTGATTTCTGTCCGTGGAAACAGTGTCTGCCTGTGACAGTGGAGCCAGTTCTTTAGATGCTGGGGGGTGCTTTAGATCTGCCTTATTTTGAAGCATCATGAACATTTCAGGCTACCCCTGTTTTCCATGGGAAGAGACGAAAGCACAGAGAGGTCAAGTGATGATCCAGAGGCCGCACAGTTCAGCAGGCACAAACTCAAGGTTTTATTTTGGTTTTTTGTTTCTTTGAGACTCAGTCTCGCTATGATGCCCGGGGTAGTCTGGAACCCACGAACTCAAGCGATCTCAGGCCTCTTGCCTCCCAATACTTGGACTACAGGTGCGTGCCACCACTCCCGGCTTTACAGACTCAAGTCTTGAACTCCAGTGGGTCTGACTCCAAAGCCCCCCTCTCCCACCCTCTCTGATACTCAGTTTTGTCCTACTTCTCTGCCTTCTCTTTGCCGTTTCCATCTTCCCAGTGTTCAGCCTGGAGCTTCTGATCCCAGTATGAAGGTTTGTTCTGTAGGGAGGTTCTGGTCAGTGAAATCACAGCCAGGGTGAAGACAGTCCAAAGACCCTCTCCCCAGTGGGCCAGGCGTGATGCCCTGCTTGCCAAAGACAGGGCTCATGAGCAGAGAGGAGGGGGGCTCTAAATAGAAGTCTCCTCTTGAGAACCACATCGCTCCTCGGCTTGAACTGGACAGGGGTGCTGGCCGCCCCCTGTATGCCCAGTGCCCAGTCCGCGCTGAGTGCAGAGGAGCTCGGGGAGCAGAGCAAATCCGTGCCAGGAAAACCCACCCACACCATTTAAGGCAGCTCTCAGCAGCTCAGCCGCCATGACAAAGCCATGCTGGGAAGCCTCACCAGCAGAGACTCATTTTCTTACTGTTCTGGAGGATGGGAACACAAGGATGACGTAGGGACCAGCTGGCTGGGTGTCTGGCAAGAGCTTTCCCCCTGCTTCTCTCTCTGTTCTCCTCTGGTGTCTCCTGAGTGCATTTGGGGAGAGAGAGGGGGCTAGGGAGAAGGAGAAGGGGAGGGAGAGAAAAGAAAGGAGGAAGAGATGGTGGAGGAGGAAGGAGGAAGAGGAGGAGGAGGGAAGAAGTGAGGGGGAGAGAAGGAGGAGGGAGAAAGAAGAAGAGGTAAAAGGTCGAGGAGGGTGGAGGAGGGTTGGCATGAGATGGAAGCATGATGAGGAGGAGGGAGAAGGAGGTAGAAGAGGTAAAAGGTCAAAGAGGAGGAGGAGAAAGAGGAGAAGAGGAGGAGGAGGAGTTGGAGGAGGAAGCAGGAAAAGAAAGAAGGCAGAGGAAAGAGAAGAAAGAGGCAGAGGAGACTAGGAGTAAGAGAAATCCCTAATGCCTCTTCTTGAAAGACTCAAATCTTATCAACTCAGGAGATCAGAGCCTCAGAGCTAACCTACAGCCACCATTAGACCCAAAGGGCTTCCTTTGAAACCCCACAAATAGAGACACAGTGGGGCTAGGGCCCCAATATATGACTGGGGGACATCAGTATTCGGCCTATAATACCTACGTCTCATTTATCTGGCAATGCCTTGTGTCCTGGCCCCACTTCTGGCATTGGGGGCGCTGCACTCCAAGAAGTGCTGGTGGGCATCCATGCTCTCTGACCAGACAGCTACGGAGGAGTGTGCCACAGAGGTGTTCCTGTGGCTCCTGCTTTGGGAAAGTCTCTTGGGAAGGGGCTGGGACAGAGCTGAGTGAGCTTGGGGCTTAGGCTTGGTGGGGGGGGTATTGGGTCACATCTGGGGTTGTCTAGGGCTGTAGTGGGGGGAGGTCTCAGCATCTGTGAGGTCAGGCTGGGTTGATAGGACATGGCAGAGTTCAAGGCCATTTTTGGGTCAGCCTCCGGGTGACTTTGGCCATGAGGCTGAGTGTGTCAGTCTGTGTTGGCTGCTGTAACACAAATGCCAGAGAGTGCTATAGCCAAAAAAAAAAAAAAAAAAAAAAAAAAGCCACAGGCATTTCTTTCTCATGTTCCTGGAGGGACTCCGGGCTGGGCTCCCCTTCAAGATTAAGGCAGCTGGCACATGTGGGGTCTGGTGAGGGACCACTCCCTGGGTCACAGATGGGAAGCTGGCCGTCTTTCCACTGTGCCTGTTTCTAAGAGAGGGACAGAAGAGAAGACTGAAGTGCAGGGTATTCACAACATGACCTGGCCCGATATTCATCTCCCCATTAGAGGCACCAAAGATACCAGTGAAAGAGGGAAAGGGAATGAGTCCTAAAAACCCAAATCCTGCTGCCATCCCATGCCAAGCCCATGGAGAGACCACAGCAAGTCTTGCTGCTGCCAACTTTGCACCTTTGTGCCAACAGGTGGGCACGAACTAGAGTTCCTGGGCCAGGTTGGCCTCAGTGTCATACTGTAAGGTACCCACCAGCACCCTGGGGTGACCCTGGCTATGCGCAGGACTTCCATTTCTGGGTTGCTTCTAGGTGGGGGTTGGGCATCAGCCCTGGGGCACCTTCCAATGGGGGTGGGGGGGGCATTCTGGGCTCTGGATCTCATCCTGTTCCAGTGAATTGACACTTCCGCCCATAAGGTCCCCTGTGTTTTATCTGCTAAGTCAGTCTTGGGGGCGCCCCTTCCAGTCATGACCTCTGGCTGCACATGACCTCTGGCTCTAGGTGTCAGAAGCCGAGAGCTATGGCACCGCCAGAGGGAGGGTGCCACCAGCCTCTACTCCTCCCTCCCCCTGCCTCTCTGTCCTCCCTTCAAGGGGGAGTCCAGCCCGCGTCTATGGCCCCACGACACAGTCAGTTTGGAATATTTTTGTTCCATTCATGGGCCTCTAATGGAATCAAGACCAGGCTATTTATATTTGCAGATGGTGCGAACTTCAGTGGAACATCAATGCACCAGATGTGCTGCAGAGGACAGAGGCAGAGGCAAAGGGGGCTGATGGGAGCAGAGAGTCCCTGGAGCAGGCTTCTGGACCTGGGGCGGGGGGGTGCAGGACCCTGGACAGATGGACGGACGGGCCGAGTAGAGGCAGCGCTGGCTGTAAGGCCCAGCTGACTCCGACCTTGTGCAGGCCAGCAAGGGCCGTTTCCTGGAGCTCGTTCTGCTGGGGAGAAAAAATGCAGTTATTGTCTGTTCCCATTGTTCCTTCTCAGACGACGCAGGGGACCCAGCAGCAGTGTCTCATCTCCAATTATTTTCAGCCAAGGGAAAAAACAGATGGTAAATAGCGCTGAAAACGTTTTTTAGAATTAATATTAATAAAAGATGTGTTGGAGGCTCTGACTGCATCCTGAGGACCCGGGGCCCGCCTGGAGTGGGGGGGGGCAGGGGAGGGAGGTGGAGGCAGCCTGAAAGCCAGGCCAGGGAGGCAGTAGCAGAGGGAGGATCCCCACGTGGACCGATCTAGCTGCTCCCCAAGTGACCCTGGGTGCCTGGGGGCGGGTGGGTGGCAGCGTGGCCCTGGGAGCCCAGCATGTGGGGAGGCTGGAGTCCTAATGCCATGTGGCGCCTGTGCAGGCTCGGAGCTCTGCAGGGGAGGAGGTGGGGCAGGCAGAGAGCTGCCCTGAACTCTCACAAGGAATGCTGGCGCCAGAGCCCCCCTTCCAGCTGGGTGTGGCCCCGATGGCTCTTTTGTGCAACTGTAGCACAGAGTGAGGAGATGGATGGGCGTCCTCACCTCCCTGGCCCATGTGGCCTCTGTCCCCAGCCCAACTTGGCCGGTCCGATGTCCAACAGTCAGCACAGGCTATTGAGTTCCACGGGCTGCCCAGCAATCCTCTGAGAAAGTTATTCCACCTTTCAGCAGAGGAGCTGGCCTGGCTCTCGAGGGCTTGTAGACTTGCACGAGGTGCTGGGGATTGTACTAGGATCCAGGGGGCACAAAACACATGGGACCCCTGCCTTTGAGGAACCCCCACTTTGGCAGGAAAGGTGCGATCATCAAAGGCAAGCAGTGTATTAATCTTAACTCATTCACATAAAACAACAAAAGACCACAATGGCCTGCAGGAAACATGCAGAGAGAGGGCTCCACAGGTCTGTGAGTGGTATATGTGGTGTCTGTGGAGATTTCTCCTAGTTTCTGTATTTCTCTAGCCCAGAGCTCAGGGAGGAAGGAGTTGAGATGGGCATTGTAGACCTGATCATTAAACAAAAAATGAACAAAGCTACTTGTCAGACAGAAACTCCCATCTGGAATCTTTCTGTTGCCCAGTCTCTCTCTAATCTTGTTTCCTTTTCTGCTTTGGCTGCTAGGAAGCTCAAGGTAAATGCATGGCTCACTTCCAATAGCAAACTTGAAGGACTTTGTAATATCGCCGTTTGTAGAAAGTTGTCTCCACCTAAGTTTAAGTTTTTCTTCCTTTCTCTCCTATTCCCTCTGTTTTATGTCTTCCATCTGATAGTTTTAATATGTATTTTTACATCAGTATATATTTGTGTCTTTCTTGTATGCTGTTTGAAGTCATTTTTTTTTTAAAAAAAACTTCAGGAGAATATATAAACAAAAGAGCTTTGGACATGGATGGGGTTCACTCAAGACCTAAAAATCACCCTTGCTTTCTGTGAGTCTAGAAGGAACACGAACCAGAAGAAAAAAAAAATGCTGCTTAGAAGAATTTTATTGGGATAATTGATGAAATTGGTATATGCACTGCAGATTAGATAAAAGCATTATCTTAATGGAAATTCCTTGTATTTGGTAATTTACTCTGGTTATGTCTGAGAATGTCCTTGCACACAGGAAATGTGCACTAATAGGGGCATGAGATCTGCAATCTCCAGAGAGACACAGATATAGGTTGAACAGGGAGACAGAAAAGATTACAATCTCATTCTTGAGAAATGAAAGCACTGTACGTCCAAGTGAGTTTGCTTTGCAATTTTAATTACAGCGAATGCCCTTGTAAGAGGGAGTCTCAGTCAAAGATTTCTTCTTGCCTGCAACGCTCCCTCTCCTCCTTGCCAGGCTGGTGCTACTTGCGCCCCCCCCCCCCAGTCTCCCACCCCCCACTGGAATGCTACAAGAAGACTGAATTTTGGAGTGATTCCGGGAAAAATTGTTTTCAGATGATCAGGCATGGAGTGTATGTGCCTCCGGCGCCGGAGCAGATAGCAAACCCATCTGGGTCACCAGCAAGTGGCCAAGCTTTCAAGTCCTTTTTGGGGAGCGGGTGCGGGGAGGGCAAGCTTTCCTTAATCGACTGGAGAAACAGCTCCACGTTTTTTTTCCAGCCTTGACTTCCTGTCGGTGGCAATGGAACCAGCCTGCGCTTCAGAAGAGAGTTGCCAGCAAGGGTGATCACAGATGTGCTAGAATTGGAAGTAAGGACTTTCCAGGATCTGCTGCAGACTCTGTGGGGCTGGAAGGAACTTCTAACCCGGTGCTGCTCCCCCACCCACGTCTGTCTGCCTGTCAGTCAGCCTGTCTCTGTCAGTCACAGTCTGTCTCTGTCAGTCTGCCTGCCTGCCTGCCTGTCAGTCTGTCTCTGTCAGTCTGTCAGTTTGTTTGTCTCTATCAGCCTGTCTGTTTTACTCATGGCAAGCTGAGGAGGAAAGTTCTTGAAGAGGATGCCAAGTACCAGCTTGCAACTGCTGTTCAGGCTGTCCCTGCCCTCTGCACCCCCGACGCCCCAGTGTCAAGATGACACGATAGTCAGCAGCTTGGGAGCAGCAGCTCAGTCTGACTCAGGTCACAGCATCCTTGCCTTCCTGGGGCGCATGGCAAGAATTTGGGACCGAGTCCAGGCACTGTGTCCGGCCGGCTTGCTCCTCCCCAAGGGCTCAGAGGCCTTGTCTCTCCGGCTTCTCAGAGCAGCAAGCTACCTGCAGGCAGGCAGACAGACAGACAGACAGACTGACTGACTGACAGACAGGCAGATAGACAGACAGACTGAGGCAGGCAGGCAGGCAGACAGACAGACTGACAGGCAGGCAGGCAGGCAGACAGACAGAGAGGCAGGCAGGCAGGCAGACAGACAGACTGACAGACAGGCAGGCAGACAGACTGACAGGCAGGCAGGCAGGCAGACAGACTGACAGGCAGGCAGACAGATGGACAGACAGGCAGGCAGGCAGGCAAGCAGACAGTGGTCGGGCGCCCTGCTCACCCGCACTCATGTGGACCCAGAACACCCGGCTCTGACCTCCCACTCTCCAGCAACAAGTCCCCAGAAGGGCCACTGAGCCCGACCCACTCATCCCAAAGTCACTGGCCTCCCTGTGGGAGGCAGAGAGACGCTCACCAGGACTCGTGTTTGGAGGGAGTAGGATGAGGAGGTGGGGTGGAGAGAAAGCAGGAAGAGAAAGGCTTCCATGAATGTAGAGGTGACATGAAGTAAAGGGACTTTCCAGGCAGCCCCAGAAGTGAAAAGAAAGGAGTGAGCATCTTGGAGGGCTCCTCAGAGGAGGCGGCATCGGGATGGGAGTTGCAGGAGGGGGGAAGCGGACTCCAGGTGTGGGGGACTTGGGTAAGGCAGAGGCTGGGAGGCAGAGCCGAGACTGGCACTCAGCTGTAGGACGTGGCTGCAGGCCGTGACTGGAGAGAAACGGCCAGGCCTCTTTGGGGCCGCGTGGAGGAGGCTGGTCCTGCGGGTTGTGGTGAGGCATGGGGATTCCAGTGCAGGGCTCACCCTGGGCCTCCATGGAAGCTGCATCCTGGGGTGGGGTGAACACCGGGAAACTGGCTGGGAGTTTAGGGGGGAGATCAAATGCTTCTGATACCTGCAAGAGCCTGCGGTGGAAAGATACCTGGTGAGACCCCAGCCTCGGGGTTGGTGCTGCTGGGGCTCAGGGTGGCTGTAGTAGGCGCGGGGAGGCCGTCCGTGGGTACTGAACGCCACGTGAAGGCCGTTTCCTAGTGCCGTCCAAAGGGGCTCCTGGTGGAGCACACCTGGCTACCCTTGACTGGCCCACAGCTCCCCTGGGCAGACAGATCCCCAAAGGTGAGGCTCCTGACACCCGTGCAGGGGTCTGTGGGTGCATCTCAGTCCTGACTGGGGTGCTGGCTTGCAGTGTGTGGTTCCCTGAGCCATGTTGCACAGTGGACCATCTAGATCCGAGGGTGGTGAAACGCCTTCCATGGGGTGAGGGGACAAAATACCGACAGCGAACAGCTCCTCTGTGCAAAGTGGGGCATTTTACATGGTGGAAACTGAGGCACAAAGACGTGAAGCTGCAGCCCCAGATCACACACACACAGAGGTGAGGGGGCCAGGACCCCAGACAGCCTCCTGCTGGCTGGCTGCAGAGCCCACACTGTGTGTCCACCTGGCCCCACCTCGGGAAGGCTCTTCCCCAGATGCTGAGAACTTTCGAATCTTCCAGACTCAGGGCCTCAGCAGTTCCAGCGTCCACTAACCAGGAGGCCAGGGGTGCGGCTTCAGAAACCAAGTGATGAGGAATGAAGACTCTTAAGAAAGAGGAGGAGAGAATGCAAGTTCAGAGGAAAGGTGAGTGTGATGGGGGTGGCTGGGACCTAGGAGAGAGGGTGTCACACCCCGGCTTCCTGGGGCAGGACGAGGGGTCCCGATGTTACTGTCAGAGGACACCCTTGGGGCTTAGCGGTGACACCAAGAAAGCCAGGCCACCTAGTGACTTTCCTGCCCCCGCACACCTGTACTAACACTTGACCCACCATGCCCCTTGCACGGGGACTATGCCCAGGTTGGTCAAAAAGGGCGCTCTGCTCCCTGGGACTGCGCGGGGCTTGGCTGCACTGAACCAAGGCTGTTGGGCCAAGTTCCCCAGTGGATTTGGCCTGGCATCCCTTGTGCCAGGGAGAAGGTAGACAAGGAGGCTCCTGTCTGAGCCAGGCTCACGGGCTGGTTCCCTGCGTCTCGATGGAGCTGAGCTGTTCTTCTCAGAGACACCCCTGCCCTTCTCTGGGGAGAGGTCTTGGGGAGAGCAGAGTCTTCCTAGGTGGGAAAAAGAACAGATGTATGTTCCTTTCTGATGTGAGGCAATTCGGAGAATGAGGGGGTTGATGTGGTGATATGGTGGCTCCAGCCCCTGCCCCTAGCTTGCCCTCCATTTAACTCAAGAGTGGGGACCAGGGCTTTCAATGTGACCACCTTCCCTGCCCTGTGCGGGACAAGCATTTCATTCTCTTAATGGTAGCGACACCCACTCACACATAAATAGCCACACAGGAGGTGAGATGCACGTGTGCATGTATGTGTGTATGTATGTGCACACACCCTCACACATCTGCCTCTGAATCCTGTAATTAGCACCCCAGAAAGGACGAATCAGAAAACACCAGCCCAGATCCTGGGTGACTGACAAGCCAGAAAAGTTAATTTCCCTCTTTGTAGGCGAGATCTTTTAAGCTACTGTTTGATCGCTTGGGCAGATTAGACCAGCTCTGAACTGCTTTGCAGAAATTTGTTCTCTCACCCGACACCCTCCCCGCCCCACACTCCCTCCCACCCCCCTGAGCGATAAGGCATCTGTAAACACTCTCTGAAAGGCTTTCCCCCTTTCTTGGGCTTGCCACTTTGAAGTGGAACTGCAGGAAGACCTCCATATGAGATGAAAATGTCTCGCAAACTGATAAAGAAGTGTGGATCCAGCTAAAATCCACTCGGTAATAGGGATTAGTGAACCTTGAGAAGGTTGGTTTGGCTTGAAGATGGAGTTGAAAAAATGTGAGGTTTGGATTCAATTGAAGTGAACCCCAAAGCAGGTCTCTCAGCCTTCACCCCCATCCCACAGACTGGGGTGCCCAGCCAGAGAGTGACCCCACTGTCAGGTTTGGAGAGTCAGTTTTGTAGAACTTTCTTTCAACATTTGGCTGTCAAACGTCTTCAGGGAAACCGGTTGTCTGAATAGCTTGTTTGGTGCAAACTGGGATTCTCTGCCCACCTTCTGATTCACATTGTTGAAGGTGGGGTTTCAGTGAGCTGGGTTTCCAATGGGATCCCAGGAATGTTGGGGACAGGAGAACAGGACCACATAGAGAGGACTCCTGAGGGGAGAAATCTAATATCAACAAATAAATGAATAAATAAATTTTTTAGAAAGGGCATTGTTCTGGTCCACACAAGGACATCATCATCCACAGGGTCTTGAAAACTGACACCAAGTGAAGTGATGTTCCCACAAAACCCACTTTACCATACACTGGCTGATGTAGACCAGTGTTAAGCTCCTGTGAGTTAAGCGTTAAGCCATATTTCTGGTAAGAAAACCACCGCCAGGCTTCTAAGTAAGGACCCCAAATACTTATAACATTCAATCATCCCTAATTTCTGTGCATCGGTTACCTTCCAAATGGCCTCTTCCAGACTGGGGCCTGGGTGCATAGGGGGAAGTGACAGGCAGAGAAAAAACACAGGCTGCCAGGGACAGACTGCATAGATGCTTCAGTTTGGAAGGTTGGGAAAGGTTTGTTGAAGCTGAAATCGGAGGGGGAGGAAACCAGTCACAGGGAACTAGCATTTTAGGCAGGGAGCACAGCTAGTGCAAAGGTCCTGAAGCAGGAATGAGACCACCCAGCACTGGAGGCCCTTCTCAGAGTGCACCCCCAACTCTACCTCACTCAGACTGGGACCACTTGACCTCGCCAGTGACCTCCTGTGCTCACCTCTGGGATGAGGGAGAAAACTGGGCCACCCTGAGAAAACCTGCATGTGCATGGAGGACGGACAAACACTACACACACAGTGGAGGCCATTTCTTCTTCCTCACTGTTATAATGAAATGACGTTGTGTGAAACGATGTCATGAAGAACCTGCTATACTGGGGCGATGGTTATAGATAGTCACTGCCTCTACAGGAGTGTCACCTGTGGCCCCAACTTCTACCCTCCTCCTTCCCCCGGCCTCCCCTATAAGCAGGACATGAAAGAGTTAGTGCCTGGTTGAGCAGAGAGGCTCTGGGGCCTGAGCCAGAGCCTTATTATGTGCTAAGTCCCTTCACATCCCCTGGACCTAGTGGCAGAGGCGACCAGCTCCTGCTCTTTGTCCAAGTTGCCTCAGGGCTATGGCTGGCCAGCAGCAGCCTTCTCTCCCTCTCTCCTCAATTCCCTCCTACCTGTTTCTCCTTTGCTGACCTGTGTGGGCGCCCTGTCTCCCCCAGTCCAAAACGATGTCTCTAGTGCCCTAGACAGGAGGTGGTGTTGTTACCCCTCCCTGGAGCTCCAGGCATCTGGATGTCCACTGCCACCTCTACATGGATGTCCAAGGAACATCTCAACCTTCACAAAGATGAAGCAGAGCCCCAGGTCCCTGCACTCCCTTCAGCCTGCCTCCTCTCTCGAGAGGGTCTTCTCAAAACCAGTTTCTCCAAGTCAGAGTCTAGACGCTGAACCCCAAGTCCTTTCTTTCTCTCTCTGTTTACATCCAAGCCTCCAGCAAGTTCTGCCAGTCAAACCAGAGACCACCAACTTCTGACTCCCCCCACCTACACCCTGAGGCTGCCATTGCCCACCTACCACAGTCATCTCCCTCTTTCATTCCTGCTCCCTTGAGATACATTTCCTGTTTGCTCATGCACCATCCTGCTTGAAACTCTCTGGTGGCTTTCTCTTATGTCAGAATAAGACCCAGATTTCTTCCTGTGGTGTGCAAGGTGCTGGTTGCTTCAAGGTGGCCTCACTTCTACCATGTTCCCTCCGAGTGCCACAGCCCAATCTCCCTGGCCTTCTTTCCCTTCCTTGCAGCATCCCAAGCTCATTCCTGCCTCAGGACCTTTGCACAAGCTGTGCTCCCTGTCTAGAATGCTGGTTCCCTGAGATTGGTTTCCTCCTGCTCAGATCTCAGTTTCAACAAACCTTCCTCCACCTTCCAAACTGAAGCGTTTATGCAGCCTGTCCCCTGGAGCCTGTGTTCTTGCTTTGCTTGTCCCTTCACTCCAGGGGATTAAAGCCAATTAAAAACAAATTTTAGAAACAATGAAATAATTGTTTACTTGCTCACTCAGCTGCTTATTTTCTGTTGATCTGTCCTAATGTGGGTGCCTGTTCCAGTGCCTGCTTGTCTGATTTTTATTTTATTTTTTAAATTATTAAAAAAAATTTTTATTGGTTGCACACACACACACACACAAATAAAGTACACCATTGTCTACCCCGAGGTTCTCCCATCACCTTTTCTGCTCTCTGCCTCCTCCCCTCTCTTGCTCTATGCTTCAGTTCTGCTAGTAATTTAAAAATTTTCTTTTCTATTTGTCTTTCATATCCCTTATATAAGTGGGACGATCCTGTTTTCTCTTTTTCTTTCTGACTTATTTCCACTAATGTGATTCCTTCTAGCTCCATCCATGTTGCTACAAATGACATATTTATCTTCTTTGATTGATGCATAATATTCCACAGTGTAAATATACCACATTTTTTTCAGCCATTCATCATTTGGGGGGGTATTTGGGTTGTTTCCATACCTTGGTTACTATAAATAATGCTGCAATAAACATGTGAGTACAGGTGTCCTTATGCTGAGTGTTTTTGTATCCTTTGGGTAGATTCCTAGTAGTGGGGTTGCTGGGTCTAATGGTAGTTCCACTTTCAGTGGTTTGAGGGTCCTCCACACAGCATTCCATAGTGGCTGGACCAGTTTGCACTCCCACCAGCATTGTAAGAGTGTTCTTTTTTCTGCACATCTGCGCCAACTTGTTATTATCTGGTTTTGTTTTGTTTTGTTTTTAATGGGCCAGTCTTACTGGTGTAAGACAGTATCTTAGTATGGTCTTGATTTGCATTTCCTATGTCTGATTTTTAAAGTAGCATCTCTGATGCTTCACTACTTTTTTTTGAGACTAGGCCTTGCTATTTTTGCCCATGGAACCACAGGTTCACATTGCCCATGGCACCACAGACTCAAATGATCCCCAGCTTCAGCTTCCCAGGCACTAGGATTACAGGCACGTGCCACCATGCACAGCTATTTTTTGGGACTAGGTCTCTCTGTGTTGCCCTGCATGGGACTCGAACCGTGATCCTCAGACCCCGCTGTGACTCCATAAACTGTTGCTTACAAGCATGCATCACCATGCCCAGCTTGAAGCCTCACTTCTTACTGAACTTAGTCACTTTTTGCCTGTCATTTTGCTGTTCATATATCTTGATCTAGAAAAGCAGCCGACACACTTGTTAAGATTACGTGCAAAGTAAAAGTTAATAATTCTGAGCAAGGCAGAGACTGCCTGAAAAAGAAAAGGTACCTATAGCTTAGCAAGACAGGCCCCAGATGCTCAGGTGTGGCTGAGTGGCATCAGAATTAGTTGAGGGAACATCTGGATGAGACACGTAGCCCCACAATGCCCTTCTGGGAGGAGCCTTTTCGGCATGTGTGCTGCTGGATCTGAGAATCTGGACTTGTCAAAAAGCAACCCCATGTCCTTGTACTTTGCAGGTGTGGTGACACTGGCTATGTGTCCGGGCACTGGGATGCAGGCACAGAGCAGCAGGGACAGTCCCGTGCTGACCTGACTCTTGGGACTCTGTTGTACATTGCTGGGAGAGGCCAGCCTGGGTCTCCAGAGGTGCTTTGTAGCACCCTGGAGCCCTCCCGTAGACCCCTTGGCATCTACCTTGGGAGATGACCCAGATTGCCTTTAGGCATTGTGACGGTTTCCCAAGGCACCCCAGATCCCTGGGTTGAGAGAACCACTGCCCAGGTATATTCTAGCCTGCCCTCCATGTGTACAGTCTGGAAGATTCATGTGCCAGGGACACATGTAGTAGCTCCAAGGTCACCTCCATCAGGCTAAACAGCAAGAGAGCCTGAAGGGCAAGTTCACTGGCTAATTGTATACATGGACATCAAGAGCAGCTTTTAACTAATCAAAACTAGATGCCCTGGTCCAACCTGATTTGAAGACTGCCATGTTTTAAAACTCAACATGACTTGAAACAGAATGCTCTAAGTTCCTATGCTAAAATACTTTCAGGATCTATTAGGTCTAACAATAGTTTGCTACATGAAAATGGCTTTGAAAAGACTTTAAAGTGTTTTAAAAGAAAAGGGACTTTTTTTTTTTGGACCAGGCATTAAATTGGATGTGAATACGACAGATTTCAAAGACTGTCAAAATAACGAATTTACATCATAAATGCATCGGTTTCCTTTTTAAAGGCTTTTCCACCACTCAGGAAAGCATTTAATGGTGAGCAGGTTCAAAATGTCGCCAACTCCCACTGGCACAAAAGGGAGTCCATCCCCAGCAGAGACTCCAGGCTTCAGATAACGTCTGCCTTTTTTCAAGTTAATAAACTGCACTCCTGTCAAATTGCAGATAAATGAAAGAGATGGCACCATTGTTTTCTCCCACATCTCGCTAAGAAAGATCTTTCCCAATATTTCGGGAGGACCAGAATGCCAAAAAATAAACTTGAAATCAATCCACCCTGCCGTGGCTTTACCAGATCAAAGACAATGGAATTTCCACAGAAGCACTTTTCTGAAGTTTGAGGGGCTTTGGTTCTGATCGCGATTCATTAAGAAGCTTCTAATGCATTTGATTGTTTCAAAGTTGGCCATCTAAATTTTTAATCATGTGTGGGTGCGAGATAGTTGGAGGGTTGTACCCAAACACAATAAAGCCTTTTTATTCTAAAGAGTCATGTCAATATAATATTTTCTTGAATAATCAGCAGGTAGGCTGGAGGAGGGGGTGACTTCAAACAGTTCTGCTCTTTGATGGAGGGCTGGACAGGTTTCTGAAGTTGCCTTTTGAAAGAGAAATAAGTCTGAGCGTTTTGAAAGCTGGATTCCTTTCTTTTTGAGGGAGTGAGGCTGCCGCCCGCTTTTCTCCTCTCTCGCTTTCTTTCAGCAGAGACAGAGCTGCTATTAATAACAGAGGGGAAACCAGGGCTTAACCCAGAGCTAGGTCTCTCCAACACTGGGTCTCTTGGACACTCATTAATTCAGCATTGCCTCCCAGACAGCCCACTGAGCAGTTTTTGTTGCTCCCCACTTTGGGCAGAGACTCTTTCTACTTTTTGAGAACCTACTAGGTGACTGGAAGCATGGAAGGGTGGGGGAGGGGGCGCTGACAGTTCCTTAGTTCTCATGGGGTCTTGGGTGTCATCTCCTTCCTGCTGAGGAGGTGGGGAGGCACTTAGCTCCCACTCGGAGAGACCGTGCTGTCCACCCTGTAGAAGATGAGTCATAGCTCACCTAGACATAGCTCTTGGGAAATTACAAGTTCATCCCCTGGCTTTGAGAACACTCATTCTCTGTATCCTCTGTTCTTAGTGCTTTACTTGGATTAACACAGTTCATTGTCACAGCGACCCCAAGTGACGAAGTTCTTGTATTGCAGGTGAAGTGAAGAGGCTGAAACTCATTAGCTAAATTCCAATGGAATCGCTCAGACACCAGAACTCTCGCCTTATGGATGGTCCTTGTTTATAATATTGTATTATAAAAACAATATTTTTGAAAACACCTAAATTTCCAAAAATTAAGTAGGGCTTACATAATATGTAGTGAACCCACACCCATGAATATGCTATAAAAAACATGATTCAACCAGGTGATGTGTGAAAAGAGCAATGACTCAAACAAATTTGTCAATATAAAGTTAAAAAGGTGAGTTCCAAAATAATCTATGTTTATATATAAAATAAGATTTCTTGTTTTAGTAAAAAATATTTTAGCAAATAAAAAAATAAAAAATAGTAAATTTTAAAAAAGACTCAGAGCGAAAGATGACTAGCCTGCTTAGACTTCCATAACAAAAACACCATGAGACTGAGTGGCTCAAACAACAGAGCTTATTTTCTTACAGTTCTGGAGGAGGTTGGAATTCCAGGTTCAAGGTGCCAGCTGTTTTATTCCTGGCAAGGACCCTTTTCCTGGCTTGTAGACATCTACCTTCCTGGGTCCTCATGTGAACTTTCCCCAGAGTGTGTACAAGGAGAGAGAAATAGAGAGATGACCAATTCTATTAGATTAGGATCCACCCTGATGACTTCACTTTACCTTAGTTACCTTCTAAAAAGTCATCTCAAAATACAGTCCCTGCTTTGGGGGTTAGGCTTCTAGATATGAGTTTGGGGGCAGAGACACAATTCAGTGCATAGCAGAGAAGATACATTAAGAATAACGATATTCAAGTGATGATGATTGTAGTGACTTAAAAAATCACAAAAAACATAATTTTCAAAAAAACATAATTTACTTAGTATAAGAAGAAAAGTGCTTTTGAACTTCAGACTTTGTGCCAAGGTGGTTTTATTTCATTCTGGGTGGATGAGCATTTTAGCTTGTTGGCCGCATCCCTCCAGGTCTGGGTTGTTTTATAATGATGCACAGCCTGTCTTGCTCTGCTCATGGGAAAACCTGAGAAGGGTTGGTTCTGAGTCTCCCAAGCAGTTGGAGTTGGAGGCTGGCATTGTGGGTGCAGGCAGAGCCTGGCAGGAGCGGCACCAGGGCCAGGACTTTGGGACATGGTGTCCTTTTTGCAGCCTTGTATCTGAGAAGCAGAACCAAAGCATATTAGGTAAATGGTAACTTGAGAAACAAATCCCAAACCAAATATTTGGGGCTTTGTTCAGAAGACGCCATGAATCCACAGCATGAATGTCTGGGTGGAGAAATTCACTAGACTGGAACAGCCTGGGCTCGGGGGCCAAACCACAAGGTGTGATCGCCACTCGGGAGGCCGTAGATGGGGAGTCCCTGCTTACCACCCCATTTTCACCACCCTCTAACTAAGAAACTGAGAAGTCTTGGGTTATTATCACTGCAGTCCAAAAATGTGTTCATTGGGAGAACTGGTCCCCAACCCTGGTTGGCGTGTGACTTCAGGTGCAATTTTGGGGAGGCTCTTTGACTCTGCTTATGGACAGGATAAAAACATGAGTCCTGCTGATCTAACAGAATGACTTGGAAACCAGTGTCTCTCTTGCTTTCCACTGTGTTGCTTGTGGCTTGTGCAGTGCTTGGCAATGGAGAAACTGGCGGAGAAAATTACATGGTGATTCGGAAGTTAAGATCACTTGGCCCAAGATGCAAGTTGCTGAGTGGTGTAACAGGCAAAAGCAAGCTCTCGTCACCCCAAGGATGGAAGAACAAATGTCAGAGAAGCACCCAAGACTATTCTGGGTGAGGGGATTGGGGAAGAAAGGGCATAGGATACTCTTCACAATTAGAGTTATTTTTGCTGTTGTTGTTACACACAGTGAGTACTCATCAAATACATCAATTATGTTTTCAAATCCTAAGCAATCTTCCAGTGTGTGGCATAGAATGAGAGGCTGCCTCCTCATTCTTTCTCCCTGGGTTCAAGACAGATGACATTTCCTAGACTGCTCTGTAGACGGAGCAAAGCAGAAGCAAGGGATACCAAGTGGGGCCTTGGAAATATCTGGAAAATATTGACAAGTATCTGGGGAACCAGATATTTGATGATGCCAGAGCCATAGGTGGTCCCTGGATCAGAGGAAATTCTATCCCCAAGCAAGCAAACGTGTCTTGACCTAGTGTCAGTGGATAATAAACACTTCTTTTGCTTGAGCCGTTGAACATCTTTGCCATGATTAGCATCAACAAGCTACATTTATTGGTATAGTTCTTATTATCAATCTAAGAGGCTCTTAGAGAGGGTATGGTAGTGGGGAGAGAGCTCAGGTGCATAATTCTGTAATCTTGGACACACATCTGCTGTGGCAGCAACAAGAAACTCATCACTGAAGGGTTGAAAACTGGTCAAAATGTAGTTCCCATAATACAGATGGTGTTTGCTTTGCCAAATGGACCACTACGGAAGGGAAGGAGGGAGGTAGGCCTGAAGAGACAAACTACCAAGAGAGTGGATTTCAAAGAAAAAGCATAACCAAAGGTGGAACAAAGTTTGCCAAGACTACCCAAGTCCAGAATTCAAAGAATGGGACTTTGGAAAGACACTTAAGATGGAGGCAACAATTAGGACAAGAATAGCCAGCCAAACCATCAAACATTCAGTGTCATAAAGTAACTACAGCTTGTTTTTCACTCATGCCACAGTTCAGTGAGGGGGTCCTGAGCAGGAAAGCCTTCCCCATGGTGATACAGGATTCTATGCTTCTTCTACCTGGTGCCCCCACCCTCCACCAGGCTTCACAGCCCTCTGCCTTCAATGGTGTTGGGGAATGAAGGGGGTGAAGAAGACCACTCACATCCTAAGTTTCTTAGCCCAGAAGGAATGTTCATCACTTCTTTCACATTCTGGTAGAATGAATAGTCACATGGCATCATTTTGATGAAAAGGCAGCTGGGAAGCATAGTTCTGACAGGAATAGGGTAACCTGTCCAAGATACAACCCTACAGTCTGAAAGACAAAGTATAAATCATTGGGGGATAGTTAGCTATCTCTACTAAACAATATGAAGAGATTTCCTTTTTAAAGTCATCGTTAAAACAAGAAGATAATCATGGGAAGGGAAGTCAGTCTTTTTGAATACTGGCTTGAATTCAATTCATGACTTAGCATGATGATGGGAGAAGGACAATGAAATTCCTTACCTCTGATGCTTTCTGGTCTGGAGAAAGAATAGTCAGGCTGAGTAGAATAGAATGGACACTGGTGAAAAAAAATTGAATGCCAAATGGAAAAGTTACTGATTCCAGCTGGATCAAATCTCTTGGCAGATTGCAGGAGGATTTGTGAAAAATACCTGAGAACTGAAGATGGGTTGATTATACTCTGAGTTGTATAAAGAAGAAGAAGGTGATTTCATTTATGTTTGGTGGACTGATTACAAATTCCAGGTTAAATCGTAAACACAATGTTTTAAAGGATAGCTGATATGTTCTTAGGAAATATAGATCTTTTGGGACTTATGGTGGGATTCCATCTTGGTGATTTAAAACACTGGTACCACAAAGTCACCAAATATCCAAGCTGAGCAGAACCTAACTTAAACATGCTCAGAAGCTTTCATTAGCCTACAGTTGGGCTGAATCATCTCACACAAAGCCTAGTTCATACTGAAGTGTTGGTTATCTTGATATTGGTTGAATACTGTGCAGAGAAACAGCCATCAAGTGTGGGTTGTTCATCCTGGTGATTGCTAGACTGACTGGGACTGGGGTCCCCTGTCCCAGTCTGATACTAGGAGAGAGCATCATACTGCAATATCATTATCCTGGGAAAAGATCAAAATTGAGATATTCAAAGTATTATTTCTAATAACTTTGAATCACTGCTAAAACATAGTAATATTGAAAAATCATTTAGTCAAGTCATTTTAAGTTGGGAACCATCTTGAATGGTGGTTAAGAGTTAGACTAGATTTCCAAGATTAAGACAGGCCAAGCTAATTCAATATCATCTTCCACAGACTTAATAATTAGTTAAATCTAGAAGAGGTAGTAAATCTTGATGATTGAGTTTTATATACCATCTGGCAGAAGAGCTAATAAGATCCAGTTAGGGCAATGTAGCCTGGAAGATGGTATAATTTGGTGGGTTTATAACTAGTTGGCAAAGGAAACTAATAATAGGAACTGGAGGTTGCTGACTCAATGCCTTCAAGTGTGAATAGTTATCATCAATGAGTGGGAGTGGGCAAGATGTGTGTAAATAAGGAATGATGGAGATAGAGACAACACAGTGAGCCCATGTCTTTCTTAATGATTGTGGTCATTATGCATACATGTACACACATATATATGAATATATACATATGTATATGTGTACATATAATAATCTCAAGAGACTAGGACTGGATCTGAACCACACAAGAAGGAACTCTGTATAGACAAAAGCAAGATCATGTATGTACTTGGGTCCAAAAATACCAGCAGTACACATACACTCACATACATGTATATATGCACATATGTGTATGCAAACATATATGTGTGCATGTGTATATAAAAAGGGATATGTTTTCTTCAATGGGATATGTATTCCTCAGTCTATACATTATACACAACTGCTTTGGCCACATTGTCTGCTATGTTGAATTGTGGACCCAGTATTAAGAGGTCTTCAGTCTTTCGGGGGAAGTTAGAAATCTAGATATGGCTACTGAATCAAAGTTGAAAAATAAAAAAGAAGAAGAAAAAATGATTCAGGCCAAACAAACACATTTACGGGCTTCATCTGGCAGCTGGACCATCCGTATGTGACCTCTGATTCCAAGAAAGATTTCTAGTAGCACAGGGCTGGGTTACTGGTCCTGCTCTATTCAATATTCTTATCAGTGACTTGGATCAAGCTTCAGAAAGCCTGCAGCTCCAATTGCTGTTGACCCAAATCCAAAGGAACTGCTGGTCTTGGGATTCTGAATAACCTCAATGGACTAGGACTGGACCTGAACCACACAAGAAGGAATTCTGTGTAGACAAATGCAAGCTCATATACCTGGGTCCAAAAATATCAGCAGTACACATAAAGCTAATTTACTAGGAGCAAGTGCTAGGGGAAAATGATGTGGAGTTTTAGTGGCCTGCAAATCAATATAAAGCAATGGTGTGATGTAGATTCAATCTTAGAGTACATCAAAAGAAGCAAATCTTATGTGTTCAGGCCAACTACATCTGGAGCTCTGCCTTCAGTTCTGGGAAACACTTGAAGAGGGACATGGAGAACATTTGGAGGATGTCAATTGGGATGGTGAAAGGATTCAAAACTTGTCAAATGAAGACTGGCTAAAGATGTCAAGGCTACTTAGCTTAGAGAAGAAAAGGCTTGGAAATACGTGAGTGCTGGGTCCCAACATTTGGGGACTAGTGAAGTGGATGGGGCATTAGACTTGTCCTGAAGTCTAGGTTGACTCCAAAAATGCTTGGTGAATGAATAAGTGAGTAAATAATGCATGAATAAATATGACAATGCTTGTCTATCACCCAGTGATTATGGCCATTCACTTTTGTCAAAAAGAGACAAAGTGACCAAGTTCAACCATAGAAATGCTTCAATCTTAACTGCCATAGGAGGAAAGATGTGATCCTCTACTATGACTTCAGAAACTCATTTTCCAAAAGATATTCATTTCCTACCAAACCCCATCAGGTAAGATACCTTAGTTCTCAAAAGCCAACTCTAGATGTCTGAAATCTCTTCTTTCACATTCTTCAGAGGCTCACTACCCTCTCTGTAATAACCTTCCCAATTCTTCCTCCTGATAATTCTGCTCATAAGAATACCCCCTCACTTCCCCCAAAAAAAGCACCCAGAATGGACTTGAGTTTTCCAGTGATTCCTGAGTTGCCTGTGGGGCCAAGTTAAGAAATCCAGAACATTGGAAAGCCCATAGGATGGAATATTGCACAGTCATTTAAAAGGATGTTGTAGAAGAACTATTTAGGACCAGGAGAGGCTTATAATAATAGATTGTTAACTGCAAAAGAAAACCAGTTTACCAACAGCAAGCATACACATACATTGACTAATGCTTGCTATCACTTCTATTATTAATAGGTGTCATACAGCAGTAGGTTCGCTGTGTGTCACTTAACAGTAAAGATCCCTTCTGAGAAACATGTTTGGCCATTTCATCTTGTGTGAACATTGTAGAATGCTCACATGGGTGGACCATCAGGCATGTTCCATCAGTGACCAAAATGCCATTAAGCAATGTAGAACTCCATTAGCATCTGAATATTAACTTATATTCCCATGTAAACAGATGAAGTGAGAAGCAAGAATGTTCATAAAATGCTACTAGTTCCCTTCTCTGGGTGGGTCACCATGAGTGATTTTTTTTTTTTCTAAGATTAGGTCTCACTATTTTGCATGGGGAACTGCAGGCTCACGTTGCCTGGAGTACCACGGACTCAAGCCATCTCCAGCCTCAGCTTCCCAGGTAGCTGGGATTACAGGCACGCACCACCACACCCAGCTATTTTTTGGGACCAGGTCTCGCTGCATTGCCCCAGGTGGGTCTCGGGTCTCGAACCTGAGTACTCAGCTGCACTCTGAAGCTGCACTTAAAGGCACGCACCACCGTGCCTGGGTTATGAGTGATTTTTAATTTTAACTTTAAATGCTCTGATTTACCTAAACTTCTCCATTAAGCATGTACTTTGCTTATTACTTGGGGGAAAATGAGATCTTTTTTTCAAAAGGGAAAAGTGAGGATACTCCTGATTTGACTCCTCATGCTTGTAGAGAGATCCTCCTCACTGGGGCTGAAAGAACAAAGGGACATCAGTAGCCATAGGTCCTTGGGGATCTCTTGTTGGCATGGGCAGGGCTGGATGGGGAGCACAGGCCTGGCCAGACTCCCACCAGCATGTGGAGCCAGAAGTGGTCCAGAGGCCACCATCTGGCCTGGGAGGTCAGGGTTTTTTCCTTCCAACACAGCAGGAGTGGGATGAAGGCGTTGCTGGGAGAGCAGGAATAAAAAGCAGGGATGAGAAAGTAGGTCGCCAGGAAATCGAGGAAATAAACAAAGAGTTCCTGTGAAGGGGAGGCTGGCTTTGATCCTGGGGTGGGAATGGGAAGGACGGGCTCTGGGAAGAGTGACTGAGTTTCTGTAACATCCTCAACCCACCATGGGCTGTCTCGGTTAGAGGCTTAGAACAGCACAGCTGGAAAAGGAAAAGGGCCAGAAGTCAAGTGCTCGCTTCCCTGAAATACCCACTGCCCCACCAGACATCACAGCTCTGCCGTGGGCCTCCAGCAACCCCACTGCTAGTGCCTTTGGCTGGCCACATGCATCTCGTAGTGGACTCCCTAATACCCCACTTTGGCATGTGCTGCTCATCTGTCCACCTTTCCACCCATCTCAGCTCTGCTTGAACAGTTTTCTTTAGGAATTAGTTCAACTCTCCATTATCCAGAACAGAATCATCACACCACATTTCCTCCTTTCTTACTAATGTAAAAACTCACATCATCATATTTAGCATCTTAGCCAATCTGATTTGTCGTCAGGTGCACTATCTATGGTGCCACCAGCCCACTGTATCTTAACTGTATATTAACCAATCTGAGTATACAATTCAACAGCACGAAATATGTTGATGTGGTTGTGACATCACCCAGCTCCAGAACTTTTCAGCTCCTTCAACTGTGACTCTGCAGGCTTTAAACACTACCTCTCCATCTCCCTCCCCCAGGGCCAGGCACCCACCATTTGACTTTGTCTGTGAATTTGACTGCTTGAATGTTTGAGGTCATATTGGAATCATATTGCATTTGGGCTTTGGTGTCTGACTTGTCACATAGCTCAGTGCCATCAACGTTCATTCATATTGTAGTAAGTGTCAGCATTCCCCTTTTAAGACTGAACAATCTTCCACTGTTTAGACATACCACACTTTGTCTTTTCTTCCATCTGTTGACAGATGCTCGGGTAGTTTCTACCTGGTAGCTATGATGGACAGTATAGATGGGAACATGGGTGTGCAAATATGTCACATTTTGAAAGCAACAAGTCTTGTTGAAGTTTGAGGACATCCAGTATCTACCACCAGCTTCATTTCTGGCTTTGTGGATGTCAATATTCTGTTTCTTCTAACAGGGCAGAAGTGGGATGAAGACTCTACTGAGAGAGCAGGAATTGTTTCTATTTTGATTCTCTTCTTCCTCTTGTGTGCCCAGTGCCTGGTGGAGCGCCCAGTGTGACTCCTATACTCTCTACATTGTATGTGAGTGAGAGAATCACCCCAGAAAGAGGGGAGGGAACTGTTTGCCTAGAGATAAATGATGCTCATCCTTCCCCAATCCCTTAGTTCTGCCCATTTTCTCTTGGTATTCAGAGCAGCTTGTCTTGGGTGTCCAGGTCACTCTGACATCTTGGCACATTTTCCCTTCCATGCAGAACTACAAGTGGGAACAAATGACCGTTTGGGGACAAGTGGTTCCTGCTGAAACTGGGAGCAAACCAGGCATCAAATCTTGCAAGGAGAGATCAATGGCTAGACCTGCACTCTCCAGGTTCTTCTGAAATTGGGTCAAAAGGGAGGGGGAGCGAAAGCCCTCCAACTTACAAACCACAGGTCCGTATTACCTGTGCATAGCAGTTGCCATTCAAAATGCAATTCAACAAAGGATTTTATTAACAAGGGAATTCAACAGGGAAAACAAAAAGTCCAAGTCACAAGTGGTGAGTCATCTTACCCCAGTCACCATTCTCAGTCCCAAAGGTCCCAAAGACAGAGTTCAAGATGATGCCCCATTGCCTCTCAAAACCTCAGAGGTAGGCACTTTGCAAATGTCCAATCTTTCTCCGTTGTCTTCTCTTTTCTTTCTTTCTCTCCAGTGTTCCGCACTTCTCCGCTTCTCCAAGGTTCTTCAAATTTCTTCCACAATTGCTGATGCACAAATCAGCCAAATTCCTGGCCATTGCCAGGTACCAGCTTTCCATATCACCTTGCTGCAACAACAAAATCTCCACATCAGCCACTCTTCTTCCAGACACCATGGTTTCTTGTCACCTCCAGCTCACTTTTCCAGGGGACGTCTGTCCAACCTGGTCACCTGCCTGCATTTCTCTTCTCTTCTCCCCCCAAAAGTTCTTTCTCCCTCCAGTATCTGCTCCTTGCCTTTTTATCACTCCTGCTTCTGGCCCAACTTCCTGTTCCAACTTGCCTCTTCTGGCAGTTTAACTGCCACTCCCCCCAGGGGGGAGGACAGGGGCAGGGGTCAACTGCCACCACCCAAAGGGAGGGAGGGCACCCAGTTTCATTCCCCCATCTTTGTTTTAAATCCCAACATATCTATGTTTATCCAAAATAATCCTATACCTTCTTTATCTCCACATATAACAACATTATGTTAAACATGTCATTACATCAGTTCCAGTTCCAGCAGTTATCAAAACAACATCCATTATACAATACAATCAGATAAAGCATCAAATACAATATCAGTAGGTTATAGTATTTTTAAACAATCGACTAACAATTACAAAGTATCCAAGAGGGGGAAAATAGCAAGCCATTTAACCTTGCAGAACTCCAGAGAGGTTCCCAACCTTATTCAGATGATAGTAGCTGCATAAACATTCAATCCATACTGAATAGTCTATTGATTTTTCCTGAACTTCCCAACTCTTTCTAAATCTGGTTTCTGGAGTACATACTGAATTTGCTCTGGTAGCTTAATACTAGACTTTTCACCTTTCTTTTTACCAACAAGGGTACATACTGACGGGCAACTCTTTTCTATGAATACATAGCCAAAAATGCATACAGGGTTTTTCACTGCATAGCCACAGAATCCAAAGCAATTGGAACATTGCAAAGTTCACCCATTTTAAACACATGACTACAATCCAAAGTAATAGGCACATTACAAGGTTTGTCTATTTTAAGCCCATGACTACTTTTTTACTAAAGCATTTTCACCAAAAGTCTTGCAACTGCTTTCCACTTTAAGGTGACCAACACAAGGTAAATTATCCTTGGGCTAGTCAACCACAGGTGATTTGTCCCTTCATGATTCCCAATTGAAATCAGGCCAAAAACGAAGCAAAAGCCTCCAACCTACAAGCTCCAGGTCCGTATCACCTGTGTGTGGCAGTTGCCAATCAAAATGCAGTTTAACAATCCAGTCTGTGAAGTTGCCAAAACACTACCAAGACAGTGTCTGCTCTCCACCCCAAACCTGGAGCAGGTGTCCAACCGAAGAAGCACATATCTAATGTGGTATCTTACCACCACCCCAAACCTGGACCTGGACTTTACAAAGTCCAGTTTCCTAGTAGATTAAAATTCTAGGTTCTAAGTTTCAAATTTCCCAAGTTCTAAGATTTCCAGCAAGCTAGCCTCTCTTTTTCAGAGGTCCAAATTCCATTTCAAAACAAAGGCCTGTACTTGTATTTCTCATAAGCTTTCCTCTTCCCTGGGATGGCCAAGTCATGGGGATGACCCATTCACGGTCAAAGGCCATGATGACATGCTGCTTTCTATGTTGCTTTCTTGTGGCCTTTACCATTGTTTGCCAGACTCTGCCCACAGTGTTCTTTCCCTTGCTTACGCACAAGGTATGCATCATCCAGGCACTTTCATTGGCATGCCTTTCCAACTGTGTCACCTGGCCACACTGTTGTCTCCTTGCCTGCACAGAAATCTATTGTGTGCCCTTTTTTAATCTGTTGTTTTAACTTGTGCTCAAATCTCCCTAATACCCAATAAACCTTGTGGTGGTTAAATTTATGTCTCAACTTGACTAGGCTAAGGGATACTCAGACAGTTGGTAAAAGATGATTTCTGTTTGTGTCTAGAGGGTCCCTGGGAGAGATTAGCATTGGAATCCATGGGAAAAAGGGTACAGGGGTTATCCTCAGCAATGTGGATCTGCATATCCAGTTCATTGAGGAACTGAGTAGAGCAAGAAAGTGGAGGAAGGACAAATTCATTTTCTAGTTGATTTGGAATGTTCATTTTTCCCTTGCCTGGGGACACTGGTGTTCCTAGTTCTCAGGTTTTCACACTTAGAAATCTACCATTGCCCCACCCCACACCCCTATTGCCACTGTTTTAATGGTTTTCCCTCCCAATTCAGATTCAGATTGAATTACATTACTGTTTTCCATCTTGCACATGGAAGACCATAGAACTTCTTGACTCCCATAGCTGTATAAAGCAACTCCATAGAGAAATCACATAGTCTTTTCCCCAATGGTAGTTGGAAATTGAGCATCAATAGATAAAAAATGGATTTTGTTTCGTATCTTATATCATGTTACAAAAATGAATTCAGACTAGATCAGTGAGCTAAGTGTGAAATCTAAAATAGAAAACTTCTAAAAGAAAATTAGGAGACAATTTTCATGAACTTAGGTTACACAAACATTTCTTAGAAATGACACAAAAAGCACAATTCATGAAAGAACAAATTGTTAAATTGGATCTCATCAAAATTGAAAACGTCTGCTCTTCCAAAACACTGGTAAGCGAAGAAGACAAGTCATGGACTGGGAAAAATATTTATAAAGCACATATCTGATAAAGGACTTAAGTGAAGAATATATAAATAACTCTCAAAACACAGTAATAGGAAAACAACTCAATTAAAAGAGTAACAAAATATTTGAAGAGACATTTTACCAAAGAAGAGATACAGATGATAAATAAGTAGATCCTCCCCACCAGTAGATAATAGGGAAATGCGAAATAAAACTAGATGGAAATACAATTAAACATCTTCTCAATGTATTTTGTGATTTATTTATTTAGCAATTTATCAACATTTATCAATTGATCTAAATTGACTTAGAATTTATCAAAAATCTTTTCACTTTAATGCAAAGACATTGAGCCCATGAAGTCTTGGAAATTAGGTGGAGGATTATTGCAGCACTATTTACAATAGTATGGATATGGAAGCAAACCAAATGCCCCAAAACAGATGAATAGGTCATAAAGTTGTGGGATATGTACATGATTATTCATCAACCAAAAAAGACAAACTTATGTCATTTGCAGCACATGGATGGAGCTAGAGGGAATCACGTTAGCAGAAATAAGCCTGAAAGAAAAAGAGAAATATGGGATGGTCTCACTTATATGAGGGATACAGGGAAAACAAACAATTGAATGGACAAGAATAATTTCAAACTGTCAACAGAACTGAAGCATAGGCAAGAGGGGGGAGGAGGGAAAAATTGGGAGAGGATGGATACAAGAGATTAAGATGGTTCACGGGTGTTAAGGTGATGGAAGAACCTTGGGGTAGACAATGATGTAAATATATATATGTATATATATATATATGTACAGTCAATTAAAAACAAGGCTATCAAAAACAGAAGTTAGAAAAATAAAGTAGAACAGTAAAGTATATTAGTAACAACAACAACAACAACAAAAAGAAAACAGGTGGAAAAGTAGGAATTCTCCAACACTATTGGTGGAAATGTAATATATAGATATGTTATGACTGTCTACCAAGGCATTCCTTGAAAATAGTTTAGGATGTCTTAGAAATGAAGCATACTTAATGGATGGTTCAGGCATTTCACTACTAGATATTTAACAAAGAGCATTGGTAACATAGCACTTACAAAGATGTTTTTGTATGACCATCTCTAGCAGATTTATTTGTAATAGTCCAGAGTGGAATACAATATTATGTTCATCTGCTATCATGTATTCTCCCAGTGGAATACCATCCAGCAATCTGCAACAAAAGATAATGACGACACACCTGAACATCCAAATAAAGATGCTGAGTGACAGAATATCATGTGTCTAATCTATAGGAAGAGGAAGCAGAGCGGTAATTACTCAGGAGAAGAGGATGAATGATGAAGGGGTATGAGAAAATGTTGTAGGTTCATTATCTTGATGATAGCAATGGCTTCCCAGGTGTGTGAATATGGCAAGGCACAGATGCATGTACCTTTTAAATATGTGCCATTTATTTGCTGCATATTAATTATACCTCAGGGAGTTTCAGGTCAGACTTTTATTATAATAAAAACAAAAGAACTGCTATGGAGAGTGAAAAAAATACCAGCAAGACAAATCCAGCAATGCATTCAGAAGTAATAATAAAGACTAAGTTGTATGCCTTGCTTGGCTTCAAGAGGTCTTAGGAGTATGTTTCTTATTAACACTAGAAAGCCTAAGTATGTGATTCAACATATTAACAGATTAAAATAGAACAACCATGTAATCATCTCAGTATATGTAAAATAAAATATTCAATAAACACTTTAACAAACCAGTCGTACAAGGGAACTTTCTCCTCCAATAACCTCAAAAAAGTTCATATATAAGTAGAAACAAGACAAGCTCCCCTTTAAAAGTAATTATATAAAGATGGTCCTGATTGTCAGGTCATCAATCTCCTTGACAAAAATAAGATGAGGAAAGTGAAGGAGGGAGCTAGTTTGAAAGAGAACATTATTGGCAAAGATATTAATTTTCCAGATAGAAAGTTCTTAAAAACTCCACAGAACCTCTTTGAACCACTGAGAATATTCAAAAGTTGATTATCTGGGTGTAAATTGCAGGTTGAATTGGAATCAGGCACCTGAGGCTAACGTAGAACTCTGAAAAGTGAATCTAGGCAGTTTTCCGGCCACTTGATAAAATAATAATGATAATAGATGCTAGGTTTTTTTTTTTTTTTTTTTTTTGAGACTAGGTCTTGCTGTGTTGCCGGGGTAGTCTCAAATCCGCAGACTCAAGTGATCCTTGGCCTAAGCCTCCCAGTGCTTGGATTACAGGCACGTGCCACGATGCCCGGCTATATTTGGTCTTTTTAGGTGCATTCCATGTAAGTATCATCATGCCCCCAACAGCGATAAAAAATCAGCAAGGAATCACTGTACAAGACCTGGTATTTCCAAGAGGTCCCAAATGAGCTTGGACTGGGCTACTCACCTCAGAGCTAGGCTTAGAAATTTAAACAGCATGGGTGGAAATGCAAACTGACCCAGTCACTGTGGAAAGCTGTGTGAAGGACCCTCAAACTACTGAAAATGGGACTCCCATTCGACCCAGCAATCCCACTTCTGGAAATCTACCTAAAGGACAGCAAAACACTATTCAAAAAGACACATGTACCCAGATGTTTATCGCAGCGCTATTTACAATTGCCAAAATCACCCAAATGCCCCATGGACAAATGGCTGAAAAAGATGTGGTCTATGTACACAACGGAATATTACTCATCAATCAAAGAAGACAAACTTATACCATTTGCAGCAACAAGGATGGAGCTAGAAGGAATCATGTTAGCAGAAATAAACCAGAAAGAAAAAGAGAAATATGGGATGGTCTCACTTATATGAGGGTTATAGGGCAAACAAAGACAAGAAAAATTTAAAAGTGCCAACAGAACTGAAGCATAGAGCAAGAGAGGGGGAGGAGAGTAAAATTGGGGGAGGGGGAGAGCAAAAGAGATGAAGATAGTTCATGGGTGACAAGGTGAAGGGAGAACCTCGGGGTAGCAATGAAGTAATGTGTTATAGGTGTGTGTGTGTGTGTGTGCAATCAATAAAGAAAATAAGATTAAATTTAAAAAAAAACTTCAGTAGCATGGAGCAACAAGTCCCAGGAGCTCAGGTCCTCACCCAGGAAAAGAACATTTACCATATAAAGGAAGAGATCTATGGACCAAACAATGACCAACTGACCAACAGCTCTATCAACCAACAATTTGCATAGAGTAGGGGAATTGGAGTGACCGGAAGGGGGCTGTGGAGGGGAGGGGGAAGAAGGAGGGTCATACATAAGGGGATCAATAATCACACAAATGTGACCAAGATTGTGAGAAAATAATAAAAATAAAATAAAAACTGACAGCAAGGAGAAAAAAAGAAAACATGGTATTTCTGCTGCATCTTCACACTCCCTGGACCTCCTGCAAGCAGGTGGGTGTTGAAATAATCCTGGCTAATGGCTTAGCATCCCCTGCAGAGGGTTCAAACTTTTGTAGTTAATTAGACCAAGTGTTGTTCTCTTTAAAAATTATTTCCGGTGTCAATGTGTGTCAATGCATGTATGTCTTCCCTGGCCTCTAACAGTGAGGACACAAAAACTGTGTTTGGATCAGGAGGAAGAGTCACAAAAATTATCTCTGGGATGAAATAGATGGTGGGAGGCAAAATGTATTAGGTAGAAGATGGCAAAAATCTTTTGTTTTTTAATTTATTGATTATATATATATATAATCCTACATTATTCTATACCCCATCATTCTCCCACCACCACATCACCTGTGAGCCAGCAGAGTCTTTAGATCACAGATACCATTTCTCAAATTCACAGCAATTTTGTACACAGGTCCTGTTATTATCTACATCAAAGTTACGGAAATTGAGGCACAGAGAGGTTACGTTGATTTGCCCAAGATCACACAGCTCTGAGGAGACAGAGCTCAGATTTAAACCAGGTCCACTGGATCCTATCATGCTAACTCCTGTCCTTCAGCCAGAGGCAGCACGTCACATAAATGAAGAGTGACCTTGTTTGTGAAAGCTCTCCAGATTGCCCTGCGAAATGAAGAAGACGATCAGACAGATGACTCAGGTTGGCAGAAGATAACATCTTAGCGTCTTTTGCTTCAGAGGAGATCTGAAGCCTTGCTCTGCCATTTTCTCCCTGCACCACTCCAGCTGGTTTCTTAGCAGCCTTGACCCGGTTAAAATAATAATAAAAATAATAACAATATCAATTTTACGGAGTTGTTCTGAAGATGACTCATAGGTTAATTTGTTTCCCTGACAGTTGCTGGGTACGTGCCATGCCACACCCCACCAGCCATGCCACACCCCAGGGGTTCACCAGTGAACAGAAGCAGCTGGAACCCCACTCCCCTGGGACCTAGGAGCACCGACCACTCTGGAGCACAGAGTTGATCGCACCCAGGTCTCGGTTTCACCTGCTGTTCCCCAAGAAAGAAGCCGAGCAGGTGGGGAAAATGATGGCTTATAGAACCCTGGCAGGAGGTACGTGGAGAGAGCCTGAAGCAGGTGCAGCGCCAGGAGGGCTGAGGAGGAGGTGGCCACCAGTGACAGGTGTTCCTTGCAAAGCCCATCACAGCTCTCCAGGCACAGAAAAAGCAGCAGACTCCCTGCAACACCTGCTGCAAAACCTGCCACTGGTTGCATTGTCTGTGGAGTAAGAGTTCAGGGGCTTGGTGCTTTGCAGAAGTGTGTGTGTGTTGCAAGGATGTGTATGTGCTGCAGGGTGTATGCATAGCAGGTGTGTGTGTTGCAGTTATGTGTGTTTTGGAGGTGTATGTGTTGCAGTAGTGTGTGTTGTAGGTGTGTATGTATGTGCTGCTGGGGTGTGTTTTGCAGGGTTATGTGTTGCAGATATGTATGTGTTTTAGTGTGTGTATATGTTGCAGGGTTGTGTATGTAGCAGGTGTGTGTGTTGTAGGGATGTGCAGGTGTGTGTGGCATAGGGTTGTGTGTCTATGTGTTGCTGTGGTGTGTGTTGCAGGGTATATGCATTGTGGGTATATGTGTGTTGTTGGTGTGTGTACATGTTGCAGGGGTGTGTGTGTTTTGCAGGTGAGTTTGTTGTAGGGGTATGTGTGTGTATGTGTTGTTGGGGTATGTATCACAGGGTGTATGTGTTGCGGGTGTGTGTGTTGTTGGTGTGTATATGTTGCAGGGGTGTGTGTGTGTGTGGTAGGGGTATGTGTGTATATATGTTGCTGTAGTGTGTGTTGTAGGGTATATGCATTGTAGGTGTGTGTGTGTTGGTGTGTGTATGTTGCAGGAGTGTGTGTGTGTTGTAGGGGTGTGCATGTGTATATGTTGCTGTGGTGTGTGTTGCAGGGTGTAGCATTGTGGGTGTGGGTGTGTGTTGTTGGTGTGTGTATATGTTGCAAGGATGTGTTTGTGTTGCAGGTATGTGTGTTATATGGGTGTGTGTGTATGTGTTGCAGGTGTGTGTGTTGGTGGTGTGTGTATATGTTCAGGGGTGTGTGTGTTGCAGGGGTGTGTATTGCAGATCTACACCAGTTGACACTAGGACTTATGATAGTAGTAATGTGGGCTTCTTCCCAATATAGAAAGCACTTTAGGGATAGAGGTAAATCCAAATAAATCCTGCAGTGCTGATCTTGGCTTTGGTCACTGTTGCTGCCTCAGTTGTGACAAGTGTGTTGTCAGAAACTGACCCTACAGTGACTTAGGCTCAGAGTGTTTGTGTTTCTGTCACCACCTGTGGTTCTTCCTAGGTACATGGCAGGCACAGCTTGCCCTTGTTTCCCGGGGTACATGGAGGCCCAGGGAGAAAATGCTGCAGAATACAATACAGTAGGGGAAGGCAACCCACATGGAGATGGCTGCAAGGTGAAGTCCTATACTGATTGAAAGTAGGAGGGGCCGCATAGGGCTGGTGCATGCTAGGTGCCCAGGAAATAGGACCATCCTTCCCTCTTAAGTAATATGCATATGGCCGCCCTGCTTTGCAAACGTATTTTGGAGGAGGATGTTCAAAGAAGCTGCACTAAAGTGTGTGTCACAGAGGGTGGAAATGCAACCCAGAAGAGAAGTCAGATTAAAATATTTGCCTCTAGTTGTCCCCCAAATGAGGAAATATAAGTTAGCAGCACTCCCAAGACCTGGCGCTGCCTATCCCATGAAAAAAGTCTCCTGGGCAAAAAGCTTTGGAAGAGCCCATTGCATTTAGCTCAGAAATCATCATGTAGAAAACGCTGCGTTCAAATTCCCATAACCCACGACAAGTGATTAAAGGGGGGGAAGGTAACACCTACTTGTATTCTGCCACATTTTTACATGCCCTTTGCCATGTAAACTGGGCCTCACTGTTCTGAGAATGATCCTGCAGAGATTTTATTGTACCCATTGGACAGATGAGAACATCTCAGTTTGAGAACTGAGACTCAAAACACTTAAGGAACTTGCCCAAAGTCGCAGAACTTAGCATCAGTGTCCTGACTCCTTGTTTTCCTCATGGCCAGGAACCAGCTCGCAAGGCGATGGAGTCCATTTGTTCCATTCTTGGTAGCTGTGGAGGCCCCACACACTCCCTTGAAACGCTTTGGCCAGGCACCCCACCCCACCCCAGCACATGCCAAAGAACCAAAAGGCTCCGCTTATGTGGTCCCACAGGAAACCCGTGTTAAAAGCAAACACACACAGAGCTGAAGAGGGTGAGTCACAACTTCTAGCCCTCCTCCTAACCAGTTGCATAAACTTTTCCAATGCATTGAAGTCTTGGAGAAATAGCGTTTCCTGGGAAGATAGCAAAGAAAATGTTCCAGGAGCCAACCAGCAGGGCTTACTCTGAGTCCATAGTCCTCTTTTGAGGCTTCTCTCTTTTTTTCTCCCAGCAATTCCTTTCAAAAAAATTTTTTTCCCTCGCCATTGACCTTGGTAGAGTTGCTAGTACTTTTCCCCTCACACTGTAACACTTCTGTAAATGTTTTTGTTCTTTGTTCTACTTCCTGCACTCTTTGAGCTTGGCTATGATGTCTGTTCAGTGGGGCCTTTCTGATCCAATTGCCCCTTGCCTGTACATCCTCTCCCCAGGTATCAGAAATGAGGGCAGTGGGGCCTGGAGGGCCCCTCATTAGAGGGAGGCGGCTCCACTCCCCCCCCAATCCCAAGCAGAGAGGGCAGAACCGACTCTGCGAATGACCAGTATTGAAGAGGAAAGCTCCAGGGGTGAGAGAGACACAGGCTGGCAGAGTTAGAAGCAGAAGGTTAAAAGAAAAGAAAAGCAAAAAAAAAAAAGAAGAAGAAGAAAAAGAAAAAAAGAAAGAACCCCACAAAAGCCTTCTTTCTGACTGCCTAAGTGGCTCTGTTTCAGGACCTGAAGCTTTCCAGAAAAATGTCCTGTGAAGAATAGACCATTTCATGCTGCAAAATCTTCCCTCGGAGGGTAACACCTCAGGTCTGTTGTTTTATCCCAGAGTTGGAAGCCAAACCCAACTCTCGTTCTGGACATGAGGGGCACCATTATCCTTAACAAACGTGCCCTGACCACCAAAGGGTGTTTGGTGGGCAACTCCAGTGGGACCCCATAGGAGCCAGCCTCTTGGGAGGGAAGGCAGTGGGTGAGGGTCTCCCCAGAGAGCTGAAGTGGGTGGAGTAGCAATTTCCCATGGGTTTGTTGGGGCTATCCCTCTGTGGGGGTGCTGATTATTCTGTGTAGTGCAAACAGCATTGGCCTTGGGCATTGGAAGACCTGGCTGTGAGCCCAGCTGACCCAGTGTGACTTGAGTAAGCTTTTCTAACCTTCTGAGTTAAATTTGCTTTCTGTAAAATTGCACCAATGCCCTGTCTTCATTCAGCATTGAATGTGTATTTTCTTGAGCACCTACTATGTGCCAGCTGCAGTATATAGAAAGAAAACAAGATGGCAGCTCACAAAGACCACTCACTCCATAGACTTGTGATCAAAATTTCAGTGTAAAGAGTGCAGTGAGCGAGGCATGGACAGGGTATGGGAGGGAGTCATGTGGGGAAGCCAGAATTATTTCATTCTAGGGAGGTTATTAAATCTGACTTTGAGGCTTGAAAGGTAAGTTAGTATTTTGATAGGTGAATGAAGTAAAAGAAAAAAATGACTTACAGGCAGAGAATGCAGTGGGAACTAAAGCTTCATAGAGATGTAGTGGAGGCTTCAAGGTGTGTGTGTGTGTGTGTGTGTGTGTGTGTGTGTGTGTAGCCCAGGGTGAGTGAGTTAGGCACTGGTCTAGGGTTCATATAAAGACTCAGTCACAATGGTAAATAAAATTTTAGTGCAAAGTCTTAAAAATTCAAGGTAAATAAAAGTTCATGATGAAAAAATTGCAAAATAGAGGCAGAACTAGACCACACACTCACGACTCACCTAACAATCTCCTAATCCTGACCCTGTCAGATATTTTCTTTTTTATCCAGTTCAAATATGAGGGTTTGATAGATGTGGGTATTTCTGAGTAACCATTCCGTGTAACACAAACACTGGCTTCCTTTCTCCAAAGAGCATCTTTCTCAAACAAGCACAGGTGGGATGTGGGGGTGGAAGGAGGTTGGAGCTTGCTGGTTATTCTGCTGGTTGCCACCTGCAATGCTAGTTGTCTTTGGAATTGGTGCTGCTACTGTTCTGTCAGCCTCAGTGGGAAAACATGTTGGGAAGACCCCACACCCTTGGCCACATTGATTCCTACTAACACAAAAATCTCACCAATGTGAGGCTACTGTTTGTGCAATTGACATTCTGGAAGGAATAGGGGAAAACAGGAAAAAAATGAACGTATAAAAAAACACTTCAAATCGAATATGAAATGTTTCCAGAACATAGAGAATGGAAGGAAAAGAAAAAAATGATAAACTCATTCAAGCTGTGCTTCCCTGCTTGAGATTCTTTCTCCTTCTCCTCCTTTCTTAAGCCAGAGAGGCACTTCTCCAACTTCTATCTCTCTTTAGGAAAAACTTTTCCTTCTAACCAAAATATTTGCCTCATCTGGGAACAGTTTCATTTCCCACCAGTGAAGCTTATGGTACACAATCATCTTTGCAGTAGAATCCAGCCACAGAGTCACTCAGTCTGAGTGTCATTGTGGGGGTCTTGGATGGGGCAGTGTAGCATGGTTCTGTCATGGTTGGTAGAGTGTCTTTCAAAGTCCTAACGCATCAGGGAAGACCTGTTGCCTCATTCTTTCTGCAGACGTTAATCTTCAAGCTTCAAGGTACAGCTTAAGCAGAATGTATCTTGGAATACCTTCCATGCCTATAATAGCAAAGCCTAAATTCATATTCAGGATAATAGCTGCTTTCTAATAACAATACAATTGGTCTGAGCTTCCTGGACCCTAATGGAGAGAAACAGGCAATGCAGCTTCTATGCCTTCCTTTGTTTTTGCTCATCCTCATCATGTGTACTCATCCATAAGAAAGGACGTGAGAAATGCCCTAAGAAATGACACCTGAACTATCACCATCAAAGAGCCGTGCAACAGTTCATGTCCAACTTAGCTACGTGAAGACTGGGTAAATGTTTTGCAATTCCATTTCCTGCTCTGTTTTAGCTAGATAAGATTCTAAGGCAGGCGTATCAACATTCCTTCCTCTCACCATTAATAGAATGGAGTACAAGTGTCAAGATGGACTGTCCTCAATCCAGAGCAAACCTTCAAAGGTGGAGAAAGAGAACTTGTTTTATTAATTGAAGCAGAAACAGTATTCCTCTGTTAGTGGTTTTAGGCTTATCACAGGCATCACTGAGCTCTCCTCTGAATAACGGAGGGAGAGGGGTTAATGGGAATGTCAAAATGCCACTCAAGTATCACCAGCACTGCAAGTGATGAAGACAGAAAAATACTTGTGTTCAGTGGGTCATTGACCAGATCTTGTTATTTCTGAATCTATCTACCAACCCAATTACGTGAAACCATATCTTGAGGGGTTATAACAAAAAAATAATGCTAAAGCTAGGAGCAATTTATACAATACTAGGTATTGCATATTGTCTAAAAGATATTGTATAATTAAGCAGTGATAATTAGGTCTCTATTTTCTGGGAAGGAAGAGGTAACTTGGACACCTCTTTCCAACTATGTAAAATGAGAAAGACTGAATAGAATATTTTAAAAAGCACTCAAAGGTAATGAAGAATTATTGGACAAAGACCTAGAATAAACACAGATATTTAAAAATTTTTTATTTATATATAAATTTCACATCATTGTAATCTCAGGGATTTACCCCCCTTCCATTCCCACCATTCCCCACCTTTCCCCCTTGCCCAAAGTTGTGTGCTTCAGTTTGGTGCTTAGCTTGTTTTGACTTTTCCTCATGGCTTTTTAAAATTTTTTCCATAGTGTATATGTACCACATTTTCTCCCATCCAGTCCTCTGCTTTGGGGCATTTAGGTTGTTTCCTAGTCTTTGCAATTATAAATAGTGCTGCAGTAAACATTCAAGCACAGATTTCCCTTTGTACCCACATCGAGGTCTCTTTTGGGTAGATTGCCAAGAGAGCAATTGTTGGGTCAAATAGTAGTTCTATTTTCATTAATTTGAGGGTCCTCCACACAGTTTTCCATAGTGGTCGCACCAGTTTACATTCTCATTAGCAGTGTAAGAGTGTTCCTTTCTCTCCACATCCTTGCCAGCACTTGTTGTTGCCCGGTCTTCGGATGTGGGCCATTCTTACTGGTGTAAAGTGGTATCTCATAGTGGTTTTGATTTGCATTTACCTGATGGCTAGTGATGTTGAGCAATTTTTCATGTGCCTGTTGGCCACTTGTATTTCCTCCTTGGAGGTGTCTTTTTAGTTCTTCTCCCCATCTTTTGATTAGGTTTCTTGTTTTGCTTTTGTTTAGTTGGTGAGTTCCTTGTGGATCTTCGTTATCACTCTTGTGGAGGGCAAAAATTTTTTCCCATTCAGTTGGACTTCTTTTTCAAACATGGATATTAAAGTTGCTTCTCCTGCCAGGGCATTTGCTAATTGTAGAAGACACTGAAAAACTAGCTGAAAAGCTGGACAGTTCTCTTGACAGACTCACAGAGGTAAAGGGAGAATTTTATTGTTCAGCATCTGTCAAGACTGGGTGTTACCTGGTGAAACCTCTAGAAAGATAAGGTCTGTGACAAAGACTCTAGTCCAACTTTGAGTCATTTTAATGGGATTGCATTAGGTAATGCTATACTGCTACTGTTCTCAGAAATTTATACAAGCCAATGAAAATACCCTCTGGAAGAAAATAACCTAAGCCTCAAATTATTTTTCAGAAACAATGTCTAGATCACAATAAGGATCAAATACCCAAGGAGGTAAGAAAAGATGAACAAGAGTTAGAGGAAAAAGACCCAGATAGAAAAAGATCCACAAGGACTCCTGATATTGAAGTTATTAGACACTGATATTAAATCACTATGCTTACAATATTCATGAGAAGAAATTATAGATTTATGTAATACAAAACAAAAAATTAATTTTTAAAAGATGACAGAACTTTTGGTATGAAATCTAGCATGTTTGATGAAATGTAATTGAGAAAAAAATCTAGAGCTAAAAATTAAGAAATCAATAAGTAGATTTTTTAAAATAGATTAAACCAAAGAGCATATTAGTATTAGAATTAGTATTAGTATTAGCATATTAGAAATTAGATATAGGACAGAAAAAATGACAGATTAAAGAAGGAAGAGAAGGAGAATTAAAAGGCTAGAAACTAGTGTAGAAGGCAGGACTAATGAAGTGATAAGACATAAAAACACACAATTGAAGTCCCAGAAAGAGAAAGGGAATAAATCAGAAGCAGTATTTGAAAAAGTTGTGGGAGAGGATGTTTAAAAACTTACAGGACAAATATCAGAAGCCCTACTTTGCCAGAATTTTCAGAAGTTACTTCTAAGTAATGCAAGTTTAAAAAAAAATCACAATGAAAATAAAACGTTTTTAACCGAATGATAATAAAGTACAATATAAATCAGTGACATGAAATTAAAGTGATGCTTGGAGGAAGCTAGTCTTTGTTTCATATATTAGGAAAAAAAGAAAACCTAAAATGTCAGTGGCTTAAGTACTAAATTTAAAGTGTTAGAAAAGATATTATAAAGAATTTTTGCCAAGAAATTTAAATGTGCAGGCAAAATTATAGAAAAAGTTGACTTACCAAAACTGACTCTAGAAGCACTGAAAAATGTGAACAACCTTAAATCTAATTTAAAAAATTAACCTGTGATTAAAAAGTTTCCCAAAATGAAAACTCAGGTTCAGATGGTTTCATTCGAAAATTATTTCAATAATATGAAAAAGGAATAATGCCGATTTACATGAAGTTCTTTAACAAATGGGAAAGATGAAATGTTTTTTAGCTCAATTATGAGAATTACATAACCTCAACAGCAAAACTTTTAAAGTCTTTACGGTAAGCTAAAATTATAAACTAATATATTTAATAAATAATGACACATAATGATGCAAATTCTCAAGACAAGATTGGAAAGACAAATCCTGAAATATACAAAAGTATAATATATCACAAACCAAGTTTTTTCTTCCAGCAGCATAAGGTTTAACATTAGAAAACCAGTCACTGTAATTCACAATACAGCTGAGTAGGAAAAAATTTAATATTGACTCAATAGTTGCAGAAAATACTTGTTAGAATTTTGCAAACATTTAAATTAAAAAGATGGAAATCTTCATAAACTAGTGAGAATTTCCATAATATCATAAAAGGTAGCTACAAAATTCAAAACAAAACAACCCCATAATTTACCAAATATCATATTTAAAGGTGAAATATTAAAATTATCTAATAAGATAAAACAAAAAGATAAATGTGTGCCTATGCTTAACACTTACAATTAGCATTATACTGGAAGATCTAGTCAATATAATAAGGCAAGAAAAAGAAATAACAATATAAGGATTAACAGACAACACAATTGTGTGTGTAGAACAAAAAATTGATAAACTAAAGTATATAAAAGGAAGATTATTTGAATATATAAACTCAAGGCAAAAATTGACTGTATTGCTGCATATGAAACAACAATTAGAACAGGAAATTAAAAGTTACTCTTAAAATAACATAAAATCTTTAAATATCTAGGTGGGACTGAAATTAGTACAGGTACTCAAGATCTTCAGAAAATTATAAAAAAGTATTGAAAGAATCTAAAAAAGGTCTAACATATGAAGAAATATACTGTGTCCATATATTGAAAAATTCAGTGTATAAAGATGTCCGTTCTCTCCAAACACATCTCCAGATTTGATACAAAACCCATCAGAAACACAACAGGTAGTCTATGTGTGTGTACAGACAAGATGACTCTAAAATTTATATAGAAATGCAAATAGTCATGAATCCTCAAGACAATCTTGAAGAATGATAAAGTGAAAGTTCTTGTTCTACTTGATCTGAAGATATTAATTACTATAATTAAGACACTGTGGCAATAACCAGATGTTAAACAAGTGAAACAAAATGGAGGTTCTCCTAACCAGGGAGCTGCCCACACAGCTCTGCTGCCCCTGGGGGTGAGGGTGCTGCAAACACCCCCAAGGAAAATTCTGGTGTCCTTTCTGCACTCTCAGTTCACTGGGGTGAGGGGGATGTGGGAAGGTGGGTGCCCCAACTCTCTGTCTCCTCCCTTCAGGCAGTGCTTCTGCCACGATGGGGAGAAAACCTTCCCAGGAGCAGGTTGACAACCTTCAATCTTTTCCTGGACTCTAGTTTTTTATACAAAAATACCAAGATTGTGTTGTTTTTACTTTCTGTTTCTGTGGTAGCATCATTAGTAATGCCTTCCAGGGCCCCCTCAAGAGACAGTTTCCCCTGGCGATGGGCAGGGCATTTCTTCATAGTGAAATCAAGTGCAAAAGGGGCAAAAGCCACTAACCAACAAGGCACAGGTCTTCATCACCTGCGTGTAGTAGTTGCCACTCAAATGCAACTCAACAACAGGGTTTAATTAACAAGGGAAATTAACCAGGAAAATGAAAAATCCTCAAAGCTACAAGTGGCAGTTTGCCCCTCCAAACCTGAGGCAGGCACTCTGCAAAGTCCAGTTTTCCTCTAGCATCTTCTCTTCGCCTCTTCTCCAGTGTTCTGCACTGCTGTACTTCTCCAAGGCTCTTCAAATTTCTACAATTGCTGATGCACAAGTCAACTTTCCAAATCCCTGGCCATCTCCAGGTACCAGCTCACTATGCCACCTTGCTGCAGTGCCACACTCTCCACATCAGCTACTCTTCTGCCAATCACCATGCTCCTTGCCACTTCCAGCTCACTCTTCCAGGGGGCTTCCCCTGGCCAGACCACGTGGGCCTGTTCTCTCAGTCCTCCATTTGCATCCCTCTCCTCTTTCCTCCTTTTTTTTCTCCTCACTCTTTGCTTTTATGCCCCCATTTCCCGCTTCCTGTTTTCTCTCAGGTTCTTTCAGACTCCACCCACCAGGGCATTTTGGCATCTATACAATTTTAACTACATTGCTACCCTGTATCAATAAGGAGTCTACGTGGAAATCTAGGTAATTGGGGGAATCTCTATGTGTGTGTGTGCATACACATGAATGTGAGTGTGTAAGGAAGTGTCTGCATGTAGAGTGCAGGACAGTGTAACCCCAAAATCAGGGAAGAGGGCATTCCATCACCAACTCAAGTGTCTGCATATGGTGTCAGTATACTTGAGTATATGAATTTGTGAGTGTATGTGTCAGGAAATGTGTCTGTAATGAATGTGTAAATGGGTGGATGTGTGTGTGAGTGAATGGATGTGTCTGTGTGTATGTGCTTACACATGTAAGTTAATGTGTGCATGAATGTGGAAGTCTATGTGAATGAGAGTATGTAAATTCAAGTGACCGAGTGCAGGAGTGTGTCTGTACATGTGTGTGAGAAAGTACGTGAGTATGAAGGCATGAGTGTGCCTTATGAGTGTGTGAGTGTGTGAATGTGTCAGAAAGTGTGCCTGGATGTATGGGTGCACATGTGTACATGAGGAAGCCAATGTGTCTCTGTGTGAATGTGTGTACAAGTGTTAGCATGTCTGTACGTGAGTGTGGGCATGTATGTGAATGAGATAGTAGAAGTGTGAGTGACTGTGTGTGTGTGCATGTGTGGGGTGTGGTGTGTGGGGAGCAGGCACCGAGGAGAAGGGAGACAGGCAGAGTGACCTGTGCTCTCCAGTCCCAGATGACAGGGTTGCCACAGCCCAGATTCACAGAGGGAGATGGGCTCAGGCCCCAGCTCAGTCCCAGGACAGAGTCACCCCTCACCTCAGGGAAGAGGGCGTCCCATCACGACTCTAAGGAATCCCTCAGGGACCAGCAGTACTTGTCAGTCAGAGGAGGTACCCCCATGGGGCCTTCTGACCTCTTGGGGGCATATTGATCGTCACAAGTCAGGGAGTAATCTGACTTTTGGAGGCGAGACCAGGAATGTCGCACACCCCTCAGAGTGCAAGTCTGTCCTGTCCAATCACCAGCGGGGGGCCCCACCACAAAGGTCCCCCCCCAGCCTTTCAAGACACCTCAGAGCAAGGTGGTCCCTGGGCTCCGCTTTGGGGAAGCAGAAGTTCCATCACCAGCCAGACCCTCACACAAAACCGGTGTTCAGTGAAACCACCCGCTCGGGGTGCAAACACGCACCGAGAGTGGTGAGTGCCCCGTGCCCCCTTCTCGCATCAGCCTGACTAGCATCTTCCTGGAACCAAAATGATTTGAACCCAGAGGGGGCGGGCTGAGCAAGGAGAAAACAAGGCCTTCACTTCAAAGGGGACGGCCCTCCCCTCTGTGATGAGAAGGCCCTTCCTGAGGGGACTCACCCCCAAAGTGATAAGGCTCTCTGAAGGGGGCAGCCCCCAGTTACACTCCATCTTTGAAGCTGACCCCCCAGAGCTGCTAGGGCTTCGCGGGATGCCCCAGCCCCCTCGGTGTGAATGTCTTTGAAGTGTCTGATGAGGCTGAGCTTCTGAGCTGCTCAAAGTCCTGCGTCAGACACGTCAGACACGTGGGGAGGGGGTGATGGTCGGGCGGGGGGCGGGGGGGAGGGGAGGGGCG